>JAOTRO020220956.1:0-16859 GCA_028566515.2 Pyracantha coccinea
GGGACGTGGCTGGAAATTGGCTTGAAGCCGTCAGGTACTTGCCGGAATCTGGGTTTAGCTCCTCTGAGGTGTTTCTTCGTAGTTTGACGTCCAAAACACACCAACATGGTCATTAATGAACTACAGGGACGAAAAGAGAAGTATTTTGAGTGCTTTGAGGCTTACCCAAGTTGGAAAAGTTACAAAATCATTCGAAGTTACGTCGGGGAAGTTTTCTCTTCGGAGCTTCAAGTCAGAGCCTCTAGGCTCAGTTTTCCTACGTGATAGAGCTCGAGTTTGAGCTTGTGGGGTTTAGAGGGTGAATGTGGTGGTTTTTCAGGTGAAGTTTTCCCCCATGGTACCATTCGGTTCTTGCCAAGTGAGAAGGGAGAGAAGTGAGAGTGAGAGTCCACGGGAGAGAGATAAGAGAGAAGAAAGAGAAAGAGAAAGTGAAGTTGGGCCTAGGGACAAAATCAGAGGGTTGGCCTATCTTGGGAACACCAATTAAGACCTAATAGTAACATTTCAAACAAATATCTCACAACCAAAGTAAGATTACCAATTTGCCCTTTCAATTCTCCAA
The DNA here is from genome assembly GCA_028566515.2 of Pyracantha coccinea. Taxonomy (NCBI): domain Eukaryota; kingdom Viridiplantae; phylum Streptophyta; class Magnoliopsida; order Rosales; family Rosaceae; genus Pyracantha; species Pyracantha coccinea. The sequence continues at coordinate 563 of JAOTRO020220956.1, forward strand.
AAACGGGACGGGTTATCACAATCTACCTCCGTTAAGAAAACTTCGTCCTAAATTTTGAAATAACTTGCTATACAAAAATACCCTAAGATAGGAAGAAGAATATACATATATGTAAAGAAGAAATCAAATCATAGTGGTTGCATGAAAGAGAATATGCCACACCGTCACGAGCGGGTTGCCTAATCCTTTTTCATGCCAAGCTTCTACTTTCTTCCTCCATCAGTATAAAAGTGATAATATACTTTATAAAGATATAAAGTCAAAAATATATAACAACATAAGGTCGAAAGTATGAACGTATAGTATGATAACGTCAAAATAGATATGTACTAACATAGAGGTCGAAAAACTCGTACCGGAACTTAACAGTAAAAGTGGAAATGACTCGAACAAACATTTGTAACGTCAAAAATACAATATATATCACTAATATAAGGTAAAAACAAAATACTCATACTGAAAATCAAAATCGAAAATGGAAGTGGGTCTCGCCCAAGCATTCGAAACGTCACGTACTCCGAGAACATATATGTCTTTGGATCGAGCCCCAACAATAACTAAAAAGTAACAACTATCGAAGACGGGTCTACTTGTCCATTTGCTTAACGAACCCAATGAATATGCCATCGATATTACAGTTGGCCGCTCGCGATATCGACAACACATTATTGTCTCGATAAGCAAGTAGTCATTTCATAAGGGTGTAAACATACCACTTTGTCCAACCCCCAAGTCCACAACAACACAAGCACACAATTTCTCAAATCATAAAATCAAACATCTGAAAACCAATTCGTAGAACTCCACTGTCCAACTAGTGCTGCCAATAGAATCTATCCAACCAAGTCTCAAATAGTGCTATACGTAAACTGAAAATAAAACTATTGTCGTGACTACTCTAAAAGAGATCGGTGCAAACTCTAATCATTCAGAAACCACAAATCGAAAGAACACAACATGTCATTCATGATCTAGATAGTTCATTCAGACTGTTCCACAGTCTGCAAATAAAAATGCGATACATGACAAACAACTTAGTACTAAAGACCTTCACGAAAACTTCACAAAACTTAGAAGTGAAACACACATCACAATGAAGTATAATAATGATGATACACTAAGAACCAGAACAATGTGGTTCACAACGCCTACACAAGCTGATTCATTGAAAAATTTATCTCGGATTTAGTGAATAGCTATGCTGAGGAGGCTAAGTGAACACTCACGAATTTAAAGGTCAAAGCAAATCCATCAAAGCTAGGAGACAAGATAACTAGAGCGAATGTGTAGCCTTGTTGCAAAAATACGTGTAAGTACCTAACTTGATTAAGTGGTGGTAAGTTGAGATGGTTAAGTGGGAACTCGACTCAATGGTAGTCTAAAGTAATTTGATAGACGAGAACTCAAACTTTTTCGCATTCCAAAATTCACAACAACTTGTTACAATGATGATCTCAGAGATACTCAAACACCAGTGGTAAATATTCACTTGATAGGATAAGCACGAACTCAAAGTTGACTAAAATACTTTCTAGTACCAGGAGGTGAAACTGAGATCATGGTCAAAATCGATGGTAATTGAGATGTCAGTCTAACAAAGTCTACGATAAAGAATTCTGCCAAATGGTCAAAAGTATAGTCCTTGAGGATTGGTAGATAATACGACGAGTGAGTTGATCAACAAATACCGAAACGTCATCATAGTTTCCACGTGTACAAGGTGGTTTGTACCGAAAATCTATGGTGACATTCACCCATTTCCATTCACATCCTTAGTAGGTCCTCGACAACCCAAGAATGACAACTATGGGATCTCCGAACAGGAATAGAAAGACATTGAGATAAGCCTGATGGCTTCCATCTCACTGCATCTATTTCAAACTCAGCCATTTCTGTGTGAAATACACTACAACTTTTTTGATCGAAAATGATGTAACATTTCTCGCTGTAGAGAAAACGTCACCACATTTTACAACAAGGAAGATCGTTATCAGCTCTAGGTCAAGGATAGAATGGTTCACATCATGTAGTTCTAATCGTCAAGAGGCACAATCGTGAATCGATCCTGCTGCATCAGCGTGCAGCCAAACATTTAATAACACACCACCTCAGATTTCGATAAGTGTAAGAACTACGATCAGATGAGACAATACCCCGTTGTCAAAAACTTTGTGCACCGTCAACATCATAATAAAGTTGACTAGCTTTTTAGCTAAAAAGAAAATAGGTCGAAGCTTAAAAGAATAGTTAAGAACTGTTTATAAGATTTGACAAGACCAAAGACATTTCGTATTTCATAACATCTTGTGAGGATTTTCAATTTCCAACGGTCGTAACCCCTTCTAGAAATTGATGAAAATAGTGTCTGCTACCAAAGAATCTTCCAAGAATAGTATATAATCAAGACAAAAATAATGTTTAAAGGATTTGGCGTACAGCTGACTATCGATGTTTAGCTAACTTTAGTTAACTTGACCTAGTGGTTAGAGTAAGCAAGAATGTTATCGATAGAACAATCGCCGTGATTTGTTCTAAAGATCCACACAAATTTCCTCAATGGGAGTGAGTTCGAGGACATTGATTCGATCCCACTAACTAACACTTACTAAACTTCGCAACGTCTATTGCTTATTCGCATTCTTCAACATGAACTTCGAATGTTTCTAAAAATTTCCATAAAGATATGACTCTGCCAGCCATTCCTAGGGAACGCATGTTGCAAAGTGACAACCTGATTCAGTTCTTATTAATTCAAACCACTTAGATTTTTCCATTTCACCACATTCCTGTGTAGATACGACTCTGTTCGCAATTCCTAAGGAATGCATGTTGCATAGTAGCATCACTGTTTCGGGTCTCCAGTTAGTCTTAACTAATTCATACCATATAGATTTTTCTGTTTCCCCACACACTTATGTAGATCCGACTCTGCCCACCATTCCTAACGTATGTTGTAGAGTGACATCGCCATCTCGGATCTTCAGCTGGTCTTAACTAGACTTCTTCTTACTGAGATTTCTAAATTCAGGTCACTTCAATGTAAAACTGATTTTGCCCGTAATTCCTAAGGAACGCATGTTGCAGAGTATTGGTCCGATGTTGAAAGTTGTGACATCGAAATGATGTCATGACTGACACACTACTACAGTAACAAAAGATCCTAAGTATGCTCTGAACAAACTAGGCTCTAATACCAAATTGACATGCCCGATCTTGATATTCACCAAACCAGGATAGGCATGTGTTAGCCGACACTTGAAAATGACGAAGCCATATTAGGATGCATGAGAACTAAAAACAATTAACCGATATAAATAAAACTTGAAAATTTAATTATAATGAATATGCATTTGTGAAACGTGTTCAGAGCATACAACTAAATCGAGAGACTAAAAATGAATAATATAAAATTGAATGAACAAGGAGATGGGTCCTACACTGAGAGGACTCGAAAATGCCGATGCGGGTGTGCTTTGATGCTGGGATTGTATGCCTCGAATCTAAGTCCTGAGGGGGCGCAAAACAAAACATGAGTGGACCAAGTTTATAAATAAGTAATACCGAAATAGTTATTCATCAATGTATTAACCGCCAAATTTAAGAAAACTCAATAGTATAATATGTAATAGGTTTTCCAAAAACCCTAGCATGCCATTAAACCTTTGCGTAAAACATATATTGTATATAATATGCTTAGTAGTGTTATCATAATCAACCGAAGCCACTACATCACCCGACCGAAGCCAAATATAAATATCTTTCGGCCGAAGCAATATATAAGTATCTTCCGGCCGAACCCGTCTACAAACGCCCCGCCGAAGCCAAATATAAATATCTTCTGGCCGAAGCCACCAACCTACGCCAAGCTGAAGCCAAATATAAATATCTAAAGCATGATAATTCATAAAGCATGAAACCAATTTACTCATAAATGTTTCATAAAATGTAACCAATAAATCATGCTTTTCATGTATGCATTTCTAATAGTAATATATGCATTTTGAAGAGGTCCACTCACAGATACTTCGCCATCGAAGAGCCATGCAAATAAGAGAGGACAGAAACGCCTGACACAATTGCATCTAAGCACATAAAGGTACCAATTAATAAAACTCTATCATAACGATTGAATTTTAGGAAACGGACCCCATAAACGGATTCAGGACGTCGAAAACATAAAGGGGGACCTCGGGTATTCGTACGCACCCTCACGCATTGCCATGGGGCGGCAGCCTGGACAGACATGCACCACCGTAAGCGCCGATTTAGGTCGCCGAAAAGTTGGCCGAAAAAGTTGCTGACACCGTCGTCTATGGCGGCAAAGCACAATACCTCTGGTGGAGGCACATGTGCTCTACGCGCTGGCCAAGACAAGCGCCCACAGGCAGACTGGAATCTGGGTTGGGCCTAAGGTTTTGGGCTTGGGTTTAGTTCTGGGTTTGGCCGAAGACCTGAGTTTAGGCTGGGTTAGTTGGGTCACAATTTTGGATTTGGGCCAATTTACAAAACAGGGTTGGGTTGGCCAATTGGGCCGAGTTCCGTTAGGCCAACTCAGGTTTTCAAGTCGGGTCTGACCTGGTTTCAAGTGGGTTTCGACAAATAAGAAAACCAGAGCTTTCTAAGCTTCGTTCAACCCTAAAATTCAACCAAAACACGTCATGCAATATACCAAAATGAAGCCCAAGGAATAAGGAAAAGATTTGTACTAGTGAGAGATCGAGAAATGGTCGGTGTTGGCCGGAAAATGGTGTAAGTGACACTGTTCTGTGAGGGGAAATGAAGATGGGGAAGGCTTGAGGGTGATGGTGGTGCTGTTGCCGTCGTTCATTGCAGGTGTAGGTGTGTGTGTGAGTGTGGGTCGTTGGAGAGGAGAGAGCACATAGAGTAGAGAGAGCTGTGAAGGGAAAAAAAGTGAAGAGAGAGAGAGAGAGCTAAGAGAGTGTCATGGGGAAAGGGAGAAAGGAAAAATAAATGGGCCGGGGACCAAAAAGGAAAAATGGGCCCCACTTGGCACACATTTAAGATCCGAATAGTAGCCATTTCAAAATATCTAGCCCACAAGGAGAAAAAACCAAAATGTCATTCCGTTCTAAAATCCGTAAAGATAATTGGGACGGGTTGTTACAACATGCGATCTTGCAACGCCAGACATTCCACAACCGAACCTAGTGTTTTGACCAATAAATCTAGCTCCTACAACAATAGGCTCCCCTTTCTTCTAATCACAAACCCAGCAGCCGCACCTTAATTCACCATAGAGCCATCGAAGTTAACTTTGACAAAACCCGCATTTGGAGGGGACCACTGGATAGAAGAAGGCTGTGAGGACCCGCTACCATTATAAAGCATATGAATTACACCATTGGCATCAATGAACTCCCTCTCAAGATTGAGAACAAACTTAACAATCCATGTAGGGCTTGGAACTTTGTTTTGAAAACCACCATATTCATCTACTTCCAAATCTGCCAGCAGATTAGTAACACTTTACTAATTAAGATCACACAAACCTGCATCAATCTTAACAGTAAGATCATTGAGCCAATCATTAAAATGAAGAAATTGATTTAATCTTATGTTATTAGAGATAGTTTGACAAGTCCAAACCAACTTCGCAAAATTACAATTAAAAAATAAATGAAATTTGTTCTCATCCTCAGAATTGCACATAGGACATGTGGACGGGATGTTATTGACAAATCTAGATAATTTGTCTCTTGTATGAAGCCTTCCAATTATGAGCAACCAACTAAAAATTTTAACTTTATGAGGGAGTTTAAGCTTCCACATTTTCTTGAGAAGCTCACTAACATTATTATTGTTATTTTCACTATTTTGTATCCAAGTCACCGATCTGACCAAAAACTTACCATTCGCATTAGGTCCCCAGCAACACATATCACATTGGGGAGTTAATGGAAGTGGGATACTACAAATTTTATTCACAATGTCCTCATCAACTAAGACCATCTCCAACCGAAGGGTCCAAAGGGCCAGAAGGCCGAAAATAGGCCGAAAACTGTCTTCAACCGAGAGCCAGGCCAGAGGGTTCATAGGCCCCATGGAATTTGAAAGGGCCAAAGGGCTGGATTTCGAATTTCCAACGGCTACTTGCTGACGACAGCTAACCGTTATAATTTTTATTTTATTTTATTATTTATTTATTTATTTTTACAGAAATGTTTAACTAAAGGTTTTGGGCCAAAATGTTTTAAAGAATATTTAATTATAGGCCCACAAAGTATGTTTAACTAAAGGTTTAGGTGTTCTTTTTATAAGCTTTGGAGGTTGCTCAAGTTCCTCCCACTGCCGATGTGGGACTCCCACCCACTTCCTTTGTTTTCTCTTTTTTTATTTTTTTTTTAATTTTTAATAATCTAAATAAAACCTCTCACATTTGACTTGAAATATATAAGTTGTATTTTTTAAATTTTAGTTGTTTTTAAATTTAAGTTGTTGTAGTTTTTAAATTTAAATAATAAATTATGTTTAGCCCTTTGGCCCTTGGTTGGAGATATTTTTTAGAGACAAGGCTAAAACGAGCCCCATGGCCCTTTTGCCCTCAGTTAGAGATGGTAAGAAATATGGCTCTGTATTGTTCATTAAAATATTAATTTCTTGGAGGGCTAGAGGGCTAAAACGAGCCTTTTGGCCAGCCTTGGGTTAGAGATGGCCTAACAGTCTCAACTGATTTCTATCTCATTGTCCATTATTAATGAAATGACTCACCTTTAAGTTTAGATCAATAACATTAACAAGACTGGGCGAGATAACGTTGGGAAGAGGGAAAGGAAAAACCCAGTTATGGGTCCAGAAAAGGATGCTTTCTCCAAATCCCACAACCCACCACAATTTAATAATATCTTTAGACTTAAGGAAACCTTTTCAGACACATGAGTGGTGCTGCCTGACTTTAGTATTAAGGAAGTCCTCTATCTTTAAGTCTTTATTCTTCACAATCTGAACCCACCAATTTTGGTTATCTGTTTGGACTTCCCATCCAATCTTTGCTAAACAAGCATTATTAAAATAATCACTTTTTCTAATACCCAAACCCCCACTTTCCTTAGAGCTGCAGACTCTATCCCAAGCCACCGGGACAAGCTTGCAATCTTTACCCAAAAAAAAACTTCCTACTTTCTCTATCTAAAGTTTTTGTGATTTTCTCAGGACACTTAAAACAAGACATAGTATGATTGGGGACACCTAAGAGGTTAACCTTAATAAGAGTTAGTCTTCCATCTTTAGAAAGGGTATTTGCCTTCTAACCAGCTAGCTTGTTCTTTATCTTGATAATTAGCTCTTTTGTATTAACTTGATCCTTCCAGAAGATAATATTGTGTATGCCTAGATACCTACCAATAGTGATTTTGTGTTGAATAGCAAGAATATTAACAATATCATTTCTTGTATGGTTAGGAGTGTTATTTGAAAAATAGAACGATGACTTATGATAGTTTATCTTTTGACCAGAAGCTTGAGCGAAATTATCTAGCACCATAGTAATGTTCCTGGCAGCAGTGCCAGTGGCATGAGCAAAAATCAAACTGTCATCCACAAACATCATATTAGAAATTCTATAGCCTCTAGGCCCAGTCAATATACCAACATTACTTCTGGATGATTCTCCCAACTTATCTAAGTGTCTAATTGAGGGCTCCATACAAAGGATAAAAATATAACGAGACAGAGGATCCCTTTGTCTAATACCTCTAGATGGACAAAATTAACCATGAGGTTTACCATTGATATGTATAGAAAAGAATGTCGAAGTAATGCACTCCATGATGAGTTTGATCTAGTGATCATTAAAGCCAAAAGTAGCCAGCACACCTTTAATATGATCCCAATTGAGGAAGTCATATGCCTTTTCAAGGTCATGCTTAATGACCATAGCACCATTCCTACCTTTTTTACTCTTAAAAGAGGCAAAGAGTTCATGCGTAATGAGGATGTTATCCTGAATGGATCTTCTAAGGGCAAAAGCTCACTGGTTCTTGGAAATGCAAAAGTTTAACAAAGGCTTAATTCTACTCACCAAAATTTTAGTAATTATCTTATAAGTAACATTACAGAAGTTAATCGGTCTAAAATTAGACACCAATTCAGGATTCTCCACATTTGGGATGAGAGCTATATTAGTAGGGTTTATCAATTTCAGGCTTGAACCATTATTGACAAAATCTTTAACTAAATTAACCATTGAGGGGCCAACAATCTCCCAACAGTTTTGATACAAGGAAGCATGAATACCATCAGGTCCTGGTGCTTTCAAAGCACCAATACTTTTAACAGCCTCATACACTTCACTATCAAGGATATGCTTATTTAAATTACCATTTTGCTCATCACTTATACAAGGATCAATGATGCCAATGAAGTTATCCATAGATTTTTGAGAAGGTCTGATAGACGCAGAGAACCTTTTTATAGGGCTAGGGAAAGGCACGAATTTTGGACTGAGAAGGAGAAGGATTAGGACTCCAAATCCTTAAGGAACAAGGCTAATTACAAGTCACAAACCAGGGAGGACAAGGATAGGGTGCAGCAAATTCGTAGGAAAGAGATTAGGCTTCTAGAAAAGGATAAGGTCTTCTAGAAATCTGATTTTAAGTGTCCCAAAAGGATTAGGAAACCCCCCTTGCAGCTGATTTCTAGGTAAATTAGGATTAGGATAAGATAAGGTTTGTTTGGATAAGATAAGATAAGATTAGGTTTTGGATAATGTTTGAGATAATGTTCCATATTTCTTGCTAACTCCTTATCTTCTTATGTTGACTTTATTTTCTCCATCTCTTTAGCTGATTCCTAGCCTCTAAATCCTCAAATTCGTCCATCCTTTTTGCTTGAATCATAAGCTATCCATCATTGGCACAAAATAGCCCCCCCCAACCCACCCCACTGTACACACACACCAAAAAAAATAAATCACATTTAGAAACGACATATCCTATTTTATATTATGTCTTTTATAGCGTTAAAAATTGTTGCAATGCTTCTTTGTGGGTGATTAGTAATGTTAAGTACTGTAAAATTGTACTTCACGATATTTTGAATGAGATAGGTGAAAGTACCAAGGAGTTTCAAAATGATGGGATTTGGAAACACATGATTTAGATCCCCAAGATTTCTTGTTTGGCTAACCTATTCAGAATAATATGATTTCACTGAATTTCTAATCTATTTGCTCGTAATCTTGGATTCATCGCTTTGTAAATATGCGTCTTTGTGGTGGTGGATTTTAAGTACCCCAAAATGAGGACTTTAGTAATGTGGTGATATTTCAAATCCATGCCTAGCCTCTAGCCCATATCAAACTCCCTATTCCAAAAGTACCCTGATTGTCTAGGTGTTTTTGGTAACTTAGACTATACTCACCACTTTGTGAACTTTAAAACTACAATTTCAAGAAACATTGAATCCTAATCTTTAAACTTTTATCATTTTTTATCTGCACGTTGATAACTTATTTTATGCAACAGCCCTGTTCTGTGAAAGGAAGACCCTTTCTTTATTGCATGTTCTGTTGTTATCAGGATAATCTTTTCCTGTTTCTTTTGTACATCTTATGTTGTGATGAGGATCTATGGAATGATGCTAGGGATCTTTTTTGAGGACTGCCAGTAGTGCTTGTTGCCCAAATAGGATTTGCATCCTTGTTATTATTGAACAGTTTTGTAATCATCTTTCTTATGCTGTGTTGATATTTCTGTTCAAGCTTCAGCTATTTTGCTTTTGGAGGTTACCATCAATTCTTTGGACAGTTGGTCCACAAGTTTTTTATATTAGTAAAGTTAACTTGTAAATAATAATTTCCACACTTCGTCGCTTGATGTTATACTTCTCACTAAGTAATACGTCTCTTTGTATCTGGAAAACAAAAAACACATAGCTTATCCTGAGTGTGGGTACCCGTACTTGAAAAGAATACTACACCCTTTATTGGTTTTTCTTGCATATTTATTCTAAGAGGCCATTGTTATAGCAGACAGTAATGGAAAGAAAAAGCAACAGCCCAAAAAATCTGCAGCTGAAGCAGAGATTTCTATTAGTAGGCTTGATATCCGTGTTGGCCTCATTACTAAAGCTCAGAAGCATCCTGATGCTGATTCACTGTACGTAGAGGATATTGATGTTGGTGAAGGACAAACCAGAACAGTGGTCAGTGGGCTTGTCAAATATATACCTCTTGAAAAAATGCAGGTTTGTATTTCCATCTACCAATTTTTTAATAATAAAGTTATTATCAATTTCTATCAACATTCATATTGACCGTTCTGTGGCAGAACCGGAAAGTATGTGTTCTATGCAATCTGAAGCCAGCAAACATGCGGGGTATTAAGTCGGAAGCAATGGTTCTTGCTGCTTCAAACAGTGACCACACCACAGTAAGCAGCTCCGTAACCTTTAATAGTATTTGCATCTTATGTGCTCTTCTTAAGCCACTTATCACTGTAATGCTAATGATTAATCACTCTTTGAGTGACCAAACAAAGGAGTCTACGAATATGGATCTTGATGATACCTAATTTTAACTTTTGGTCTCTGACATTCTCTATTTACGAGGATATGTTTCCACAGCTTTATGTAAAACTTGCTTCTGTAAAAGAGTTAATTTCTGGTAGGCACAATGATTATAGGTGTTGACCCTATTATGCATAAGGTCGTGGCGATAATATTGTGAAATTTTGTGTCTGAATAAGTCCTGTAGTGGTTTTGGTAATCAGAAAGTAACATCTCAATCGAACTTGAGTCCCAGTGACTGCGGTTTGTTTCTGATCAGTCAATTGGGAAGACTTATGCTTTTGCAACTCATGTTTCTTGTGTAATCGTAACTTTTTTTGGACACCAATGCAAACGTATTAATTTTCATAACCTTCTCAAGCATGCATGTAATATCTGTATGCAATGGTTCAATGGACATGGACAGTTTGACACTAAATTACTGATAAAATATCTTCAATGTTGGGTGCACTTTCAGGTTGAACTGGTTGAACCGCCAGAAGGTGCACAAGTTGGCGAGAGAGTTACATTTCCCGGGTTTGTAGGTGAGCCTGATGAGATTTTGAACCCGAAGAAGAAGGTGTGGGAGACCTTGCAGGTGGATCTGCACACGAACACTGAACTAGTGGCGTGCTACAAAGATGTTCCGCTCACAACATCAGCCGGTGTTTGCACCGTGTCCTCTATTGCCGGTGGGTCAATTAAGTAGAAAGACAGTTGACACTCTTGAGATTGGAAAGGAAAAGAAGTTTTGGACCTGGCTTTCATTGTTTGTCATCATTTTGTTCTCTAGATTTAAACTAATTTTAATTTGTGTGGTAATTTGGAAAACCGTATCTAATGAAGTTTTGCTCATTAATGGAAACTAGTTTTTTTCTTTTCTTTTGGGAGCAAAAAGAAAAGGTGTGCGCAGATTTTGGATTTGAAAATAATATTGCCCGTGATAAAATGCTTAATAGTTAAAACGCCTCTTAAGACCATTTTCAACCATTGAGTTAAAACCTAAAAATTTATAGCCTGTTTGGTAGTGTATTTGAATCCAACTTTTTAAACTCAAAAATAGTTTTCAAGTTTTAGGCTTTAAAAATTTATTTGGTATGACTATTTTTAAAAACTGAACTCAAGATTAACTCAAAAATATAGTCTATTCTTTAAAAACATAAAAAGTGAGTTTTTAGAGTTTTTAAACTTAAACTCACTCTTTTTTTTCCCTCCCTCCTCCCCTCTCACTCCAAATATATCTCTCTCTATTCTTCTTTCTTTCTCCTCTTTTTTTTTAACCTTTTTCGTCTCTGCTCCAATCCAATCAAGTTTAAGTTGTAAGATTTAAAAATTTTAAATCACAAACCAATCAAGTTTTTAAGTCTTAAAGAAAATTGTTTTCAAGAAATGTTCTTAAGAAATGTTTTGAGAATCTCCACCGGTATAAACAAAAACACAGTTTCTTAAAAGGGTGTGATAACCACACACCCCATTTTACTTCACACACCCCATTTTACTTCTCACACACCTTTTTAATTTTCGGCTGTCAGATCGGATGAACTGAAGAAGATCAACGAACACAAATTATCAAGGAGTGTGTGAGAAGTAAAATGGGGTGTGTGGATAGCACACCCCTTTCTTAAATCATTCTTATACATGAAGTTACATTAAAGTTTTTCACTTTTGAGTTATTTTTGGGGTTCTGAGAAAAAATTGTGGAGATATATTACATGCCAAAAATATTATAAAGCTCTTTCCTTAGAATTCCAGTAAACAACAACCCCCAACAGATTGCTGTTGTAGAAACTCAAGTTTTAGTCCCCTGATATCATACTTAAAGAAGCGGGGATTTTCTAACCTTTGGCATGAGATCATTCAATTGGCTTATGTTTTGTTGATAGCTCACATGTCATAATACTGCAAAGACAGGGGCGAAATGGCCATTTGACCATTATCTAGAAGGCTCCTGATTTGATGGAGCACTGATTTGGTGCCACGTGTGTGACTAGGATGCAGAAATGAGGAGAGAAAAGAGGGAAATGAGGGAGAGACGGGCCAATCAGGAGAAAGAAAGGAGGGGAAATGAGGGAGAGATGGAAACAAATCTCTCCATTTGACCCGAGACCTGACTCGGCGCCACCATGTTTTCCGACGCCTTTTCAGGCAGTTTTTATAGATGATTCTTAGTCACCCATCACCTAGAAGCAACTTAGCATCAACTCATCTTCCATTTCCACCCAAAACCCGAGTTAATTTGGTGTTTTTTTTAGGAGAATCACAGCCAAGGGCTTCGTTAGTGCATGCGACAAATCCGCCACTTCTGAAAGGTTTTCCGTCAACAACCACCACCCTCAGGTGTCTCTTGAGTCCAGGAACATAGCCCAAACAAGTTTGGGGGCGGCGTAGCTGCGAATTCGACGAATCGAGGAATACCCATTTTTAGGGTTCTGACTGATCGAGGGTGTTTTCAAGCGTTTCCCGGTCGAATTGGATTTCAGATTAGCTATGAAATTGCTCCCCTTGTTTTGCTCAACAATCCTGTAAAATTTGGTGATTTTTGGAGTTAGTCGAAAAATTAGATTTCCATTCTCTAGAAACCGCCATTTGAGGCGGTGTGTGGCCAGTGGGCCAACTCTATCTTTCTAGGCTAGATTCGATACCCCGAATCTATATGAGACATCCGATTGATGAAATTCCGTCTGTTGAACATATTTTCGTTAGAGGCTACCACTTGATCATTATAACAATCGACGATCCGACCATTAAATCGTTACCAAAATTTAATATGTTATTATACATAATATTTGAGGACCTTAGGAACTTACGATTTAGAAATCCGGTGGGCGGATCTCCCTGATTAATCTACCAGGGTTGATTTTGATCAAAATGTTCTTAATCGTTCTTGAATACTAAAATTAGTATTACTAGAGACTAAGTAATCGGTTAGTGAGCTATCCCAGGTAATATATACCTCAGTTTACGTGTATGGGGTGCCTTACTGTGATATAGATGTGTATTTATCTTCTTGATAATATGAATGACACGTATGGTAACTATTATGGCAATGTGAGCCTAGAATCCTATTAGAAGTATTATGTGGAACTTGTATGCTTGTGTGACATGTTAGTTAGTGGTCATGAGAAATTGATAGTGCAGGCGATTATGTTGTAAATCATAGGCATTGAGATAGGGGTAAGGAGGTTGTGTGTTGATCTAACCGCACCATTTAGCAGTGGTACATGGATGGTCCTGCTTGGTATATCTGCGATAGGAGACCATATGGTTCTACTTGGTTTATTCGTAATGGGGGACCATACGCATTCTAGGAGTGATCATGCTTGGTATATCCGCGATAGGTGATCACTACCTAAAGTTATAGGATACAGTCCTGCTTGGTATATCTGCAATGGGGGACTGTTAAGGGTGATCATGCTTGGTATATCTAGGGATGATCATGCTTGGTATATACGCGATAGGTGATCACCGCCTGCACTATTAGATTATACTTATGGTTCTGCTTGGTTTATCCGCAATGAAGGACCATACACATTCTATGAGTGATCATGCTTGGTATATCCGCAATGGATGATCACTACCTAGAGTTATAAGATACAGTTCTGCTTGGTATATCCGCGATGAGGGACTGGTAGGGGTGATCATGCTTGGTATATTCGCTATGGGTGATCACTGCCTACATTATTAGACTATGCATATGGTTCTGCTTGGTTTATCCGCAATAGGGGACCATACACATTCTAGGAGTGATCATGCTTGGTATATCCACGATGGGTGATCACTACCTAGAGTTAGGATGTAGTCCTGATTGGTATATCCACGATAGAGACCATACGTATTTCAGGAGGTGATCATGCTTGGTATATCCGTGAGCTCCATAAATTTGGTTTGTGCAAAGCTCTTGTAGTTTCTGCATATAGACAAACTCTCTTAGCTTGTTGTAATTGATCTTACAACTATAAAGTTGTAAGAACAATCCAAATTACCATGATATACATATAACATCAGCTCAATCAATCCAAATTACAGAAACAATAATCCACATAGATATTGGAGCAAAAACACCATTAAATTTTCATTTCACTTATATTTTCTGCTACAAAATTGAGAAACCGAAATCAAATTCTAGCCTAGCATAAATTTTTTTCTTTTTACGTTCGGAAAAGTAAACAACCAAAACATAAGATGATCATCAGATGAACTGATCAATCCAGCACAACCAGCTTCTGATATTCTTCCCCATAGATGGCTGCTTCCATGACAAGGTCCGGGTGAACTTCTCCCTCGTTATCCAAGAACAACTTCATCAATTCTTGGAGAAGCCACTCAACAATGCCACCCCTGGTTGAGTGCTAGGCACTGGTGTAGACATTAAGTGTCTCAGATTCCAGAACACAATCTGTGGCACTGTATTCCCATACCCTCCCTCTCTATACTTCCTCTGTATTGTTTGATAATTAGTCTCCCAACACCTACTACTCGAAGCCTGGTCAAACTCCATGTCGCTGAACATGAAGATCCTCCTTATCATCTGCTCTGGCTTCAATCTCCCCTTCACCGCCACATCGAGTAGCAAATAAAAAACATTTTGAAAATTAGTGCTCCTAATAAAGTCACACTTCGACCCTAGATCACGGCCGTGTATCAATTGGAGCTGAGGTTTTTGGCTAAAAGTAATGACCTTCCCCTTCCACAGCTCGTCACTCAATTCGGACATTAGCAATCGTAAAGCCACGGACACCTCCATGGGAGTCCCATTCATGCTTCCTGACACATCGTAAACAGCCAAACAATTCTTCATCTTCCCTTGCTTCAACAAACCATCCATCTTTCTCTTCCACTGAAGCTCAGCCACCTGCCCGCCATCTCTATGATTCACAGACTCTATGATCTCATGTGGAAGCAGAGCACCTGCCGCGATGGTGGACTTGCCGGCCTTGACATCCTCCAGATACTTCATAAACTGTTTTTGGTCGTGTTTCAAAAACTTCTCAACTTCTCCTTATAAACTTCATCGCAACGGAGGCCATTCGGTTGTAACGAATGGCACCCCACTGGTTGGCACCTATGTAAACCTCTGGCAACTCTAATAGCTTCCTCAACGGCACCAACACATCCTTCCTCAGCCGGTCACGGACTCTATAAGCATAATGCGCCTCCTTAACGCCTTCATATTTCGGATACAATTCTCGTGGGAAGACTTTGCCGATGCTTTTGCAAAGCAGTGTAATGATGAATCAATAGAAGGGCACCACTTGGCTGCCAGGCTTATCTTTTTGTACTGATTGACCTTGAAGTTTTCGATATCGAACTTCAAACACACTGTGAAAAGATCCGAAACTCGCTCATACAAGAATCGAAATCGGGGTCAAGCTAGTACCTCTCAATTGCTTTCATGGCCATAGCAACCGTCTTCTCTTTCCTCAAAGAGCTCGCATTTTCCTTTTCCTACTGCTCTCTTTCCAATGCCTTTTTTACCCTCGTCCCTTTAGACTGCTCAATCGTTAACCAATTGCTTGACCACTTGTACGGTGATTTGGCAACGTCGCCGTGGCGTACACTCATAGGATTTAACGCCGCCATCCTCATATTCTTACCAGCGCCACTTTGTTGACTTTTTGTGTCTTCCTCACGTCTCCGCCTTCAAGGAGTCTGTAGAGGATCTCCAGAAGGTCTTTAAAGTATCCAAACTCGGCGAGGGAGGCAACGTTGCAGGCAAGGGTCTTGGGATGGTGTTTGTGGAGCCAAAACACCGCCGTGTAGAAGCCCTATTTGTCAGACTTTACAGTGCCGCGGA
>JAOTRO020221628.1:0-16824 GCA_028566515.2 Pyracantha coccinea
TCATGTATTTTATTTATTTATTTTTATTGTTTTGTGGAGGGCAATCAAACATATGATACATCTTTTATCAATAATTTACTAAATTTAAGGCTTAGGAATAAGTGGTGAATTACTGAATTGCTCTTATGTATACTGTATAGAGTTTTTTATTCACCCTACTCTATTCCAGATTTAAGACTTTTCCCTCTCTTTATTTTGTTTACATATATATCTTTTTGTTATAAGCGAAATTACTATTATAAGCTTGACTAAGGAAAGCACGGAGAGTTTTGAACCAAAGACATTGTGTATTGAAGAGAAAGACACAAACCACTAAAGCAATCTACCAGTTGCCCTTTTGGTATACCTTAAAGTAGTAATATCATTTGTAATAATAATAAAAAATACTTCACAATAAAAAAAGAGTTTTTACAATTTTTTTTTAAAAATAAACGATACTATCTACGTTACGAGGGTGGGGCAGTGGGTTAAGCCTCACAATAAGCTAGCAATAATATGGTTTACATTCGCCTTCAGCAAGAATCGAACCTAAAACCTCTCACTTACAAGTAAAAAGGAATATCACTAGACCGTAGTACTAAGTGACAATAGCGTAAACAAGTTGAAGTTTGGTTGAGTTGACAGTATCGTAATTAAGTTGAATTTTAGTGGCACATTCATCTATTTTATAGCAAATTTTAGGTTACGAAGAGACAATTGTTGATTTTATGAAGAAATAGTAGTAGGTGCTATCAAACTTTAACTTAATTACGATATTATCGCAACACCTAAACTTTAATTCAGGCCCGGCCCAAGCCCAGTATGGGCAGGGCGACCGTCCGGGGCCCAAAAAAATTGGAGGCACCAAAATTATTGGGGTGATATATTTATATATGTTTTTATAAGAGTATAAATTTATAAAATTTGGTTTAGTGACAAAGAAATTTAACTAGAAAATAAAAATAAAAAAAACAGAAAGATTTAAAGGAAATTAGGTACACAATTTCCATAAGTATACCACCATGAAACTAAAAAAATAAAAAATAAAATTAATAAAAAATAAAAATAAAAACAAATCCGCCTATGGCCACCTAGGGCCGTCTAGGACCACCTAGGTGTCGACAGCTTAGGTGGCCGCCTAGCTCCAGATCGATTTTTTGAAACGATTTTTCCTAAATCGTTGCAAGTATTCACCGCCTAGCGCTTAGACGGTCGCCTAGGCCGATTTTTAGAACACTGTTATAGATGCAAGCAATGGCCGTGTGGGACTGAAATCGCAAGTCCCCATTTTGGCACAGTTGAGTTGGGTTGCGTCTCAGTTCAATGGATGAACGCCAATGCAGCGTCAACGTACGACTTTTTTCATTCCAAACATGATCATTGTCTTGCACAAATAAGTCCGATCGAATAATTAAGTCATTGTTGACTGTCAAGTTAATATAAACAAATATTATGGCATGACAATAATGTGGAAAAAAAAGTTAATGTAACTGGTGGATTGTATTTAGTGTATATTCTTGCATCTTCAACTTATTGTGTTGAATTCATATCTTATTTATTCTCGTAATGTAGATCCTACATTTTGGAAAGAAAAAAAAAAGTTATTGATCATATCAATTGCGTTCTATAGTATATAAATTATCATCTTTAGGTATGCAGAATTGGTTGCACTTATATTTCACTACATATAGAAAACCTTAAATTTAAATCTCATCAACACCATTTGTTGATGTAAAGAAAAATACTATCATGCCGTGATCTACAATGTAAACTAAAACCAGAATATATAAGGGACGAATCCATGGCACCATCTTTTTTACACAATTTTTTACACACATTTTTGTGGAGCTCACTTCGTAAGGTATTACAACGATCCAAATTACTGTCTATCTTTTAGGTTTTTACTCAAAGATTTTTTTACCAGAAATCACTCAAATCTGAAACTATATAATTGTTGGATTAAGCTGTTGGATTAAGTTTTTAAGGTTTCGTTGTAGAATTGTATTCGTTTATTTTCTTCACTACAAATGCATGTCTTAATGGTTTTGGATGTGTCTAATTTTTTGCAATGATGATCTATGAATGGTATTTTAAAAGATAGACGTTCGGATCCTTAAATTACATTGCCGAGTGAGCCCCACAAAAGCTGTGTAAAAAAAGTGGTACCAAGAATCTACCTCTCTAAAGTTATATGAGTCAAGTTGATAATTGTTTCACCGTTTGGTTGTTCTTATGAAACTTTTTATTAATTATAGGGAATATTGTATTCGTCCATTTGTTTGAATATATATAGTTACATGACTAATTGTTTTTAGGTTTATTTAATTTTTTTTTAAGGATGATATTTGAATGATGATTTTTAAAATTATCGCTTGAACACTCATGTGTACATATATGTGTGCGTGTGTGTATATTTGTTATTGTAAAACTTCATGACTTATAGCTGTACAAGGATAATAGATCTACAATATTGTAAAACTTTCACGAATTATGTGAGATGTCAAATAAATTCTTAAGAAATTGGTTTAAATGATTAAAATTAAAATCTAAATTGCTGAATTGAATAAGAGTTAAATATTGATAAAATATCAAACAAATATCGACGTGATGATCAAAGGTTGACAGCATAACTATCATCCACAACATACTGAGAATAACGTCATTTTCTTTTCATCATTTCATACTTCTACAGTTTCCTCTTATCACTAAATCCAATCACATCTCACATGTCATATTTTTCCTTGCCTCTTATTCAACCTGTCATCAACAAACGTTAGGCAATGTGCAACAGTTGCAATTGTTGAGTTCAACATGCGAATAACTTGGAGAATTCTCTTCTTATTGTGCAAAGCAAGTTTTTATATTTCGATTGACATAAAATACTATTATGAATCTTTTCGATTTTCAAAATGACGGACTATTGTTGCGTTAAAAATAACAACATGGTTGGTATGATAGATATGTTGAATGTGCAGCACAAGCACAGGAAAAGTGCCCATACACGCAGGCAGACTATGCAGTGTACGTGATCTTCTAGTTGGTATTATCAAATTTGGAGAGCATTTACGTTTTGTATCAAACAGGCGCGTCAGAAGCAGACGATTGGATATGATGGGGATGTTGTGCAGCATGAAAGAATATGTTCAACTTTGTACATATTCCCACTAAATATGTTCAACTTGGTACATATTCCCACTTACTTTTGGTACTATACAATGTATCTGATCAACCCCTTTCCCAACTCGCTTACCCTCCCTTTTCCTGCACGCAATCATCCATGAATCTAATTAATATTCTTCCATCCGACCTGTCCTTCTCACTGCTTTTTGGTTTTTGGCATGTACTATGAGACATTCTTGAAAGTAAAACTTTTCGCTATTTCATATTTTTGACAGAATTTCCATAATAATATCACTACTCATATGGTATTATTGGTGTAGTTTTCCTTTTTATGATTCTTTCTTAGTGTTTGTGACGCTGTAAAGCTCAAAAAGGTATCTGTGGCTGCAAACCAATAATGATTGAGATCAAGATCTTGGGTTTGGTAGTCTAAGCATTTTGGGAGAGAACCTGCATTTGGCTGTGAGGCGATGTTTGACTCGTATAGGCTTAAGCATCTTCAACGAAGTAGACAAATGAAAAATCGAACCTATTTTGATGAGCTTGGCTAAAACATGCTCTAATGGTGTAGTCAATTGCGCAGGCAAATTTTGTTTACACCAGCAAAGTAGGCAACATTCCAGGCAAATCAAGCCCCATGTTTCTATATATATAATAAAGTGTTTGTCGAGGAAGAAGACAAAAATAAAAAATAAAAGTAGATATTAAAGATGAAATATAAAAAAAAAAAAAATTTGCCTATTTAAGTTGTCTATTCTATTAGAGAGACATACTTTTTTCATTAGGCAATTAAGTAGACAACATGCCACGTCAATTGTTGTAGTACAAATTTATCTATTTTGTTTGCCTACATCATTATAGATGCTCATTATATGAAACTATTTGGATTAGCACGTATCTATACTATTAATCAAAAGAACCTTCTTTATCAAGGTAAAGTTATTTTGTATCCTTTGTAAGTTTATTAAATTGAACAATAAAAGTTAAAGTTTAGGAGTAATTACTCATTCCCTATCATTACTCTTTACCACGCTATGTCCGCTCAATTAGGAGGATGACTAATCTCAAGCCAGCCGTGTGGTGTCATTGATACAAGTGTATGTAAGTGCTCAAAAGTCTTCAAATCGTTCATTTGAAAAAATTGAAACCCTTCTTATTGGATGATCATGATACTTCCCAAAAATCAAAATTCTTGATCAATGGAGGAACAATATCACCATTTTTGTTCAATAAGATACCAAAGTGTATGATTGACTCATTCCTTACTAGAAATAATCTCAGGAAATCTTTTCATAACATGGATTCCTATTTCTCAAAGACGATCAAGACAATTGGGTGAATCCCGTGAAACTATTTCATAGAAGTTCATTGATATCTTCTTTTTATAAAGCAAATCGACTTCGATTATTGAATAATCCACATTTGAGTTTACTGAAGGCGATCAAGAATAGAGTAATTGCATGGAGTTCTACATACATGTCAAGCAAGTAACTCTAAGAGTTGCATTAATACAAGTAATCATTTGATATGTGACACCATGATTATCTTGTGGATAAGCCATTGATCATTTATTGATGCAACATGGTCGTACCTTAACTTGGGTATGTTTTTATGTATCTTTGGAGTCCTTGACTTATTCATAAATGTATATGGTGCAGAGATAGCCAGGAGGTTTGTCCAAAAGTAGCCACCCTTGAAAGTGTGAAATCCCGTCCCCGGAATTTTACTATTTATTACATATCTCATAATTTAAATTCGTATTTCACGTTTACGTTATTTTCATTAGTTAATCTTAATTCCGTTAATTTTAAGAATTAAATCGAATAGTTATCGGGTTTGAATTTCCGTAATTAACCTTCAAAATTCATCGACCTTTCGAGGTCACAATTAATGTTTTCAAATAGATCTCAAAACCACGAGCCACAAGCACATAGGCGAAAGCCCTTTGCGAGTCCGAATTCTAACGGTATAGTTACAGACATTTGAAATCGTTTTACTAAATTTTAGATTAGAATTTAATTAAAACCCCCATGTGGGAATTTGGCTCTATCAGGTGAGTAATTTCTGCCCAATCAGCAGGAGAATGAAAGAGACCAATCAACTTTTTTCTTTTTTTGGTGACCAATCAGATTACTAGAAAGGAAGGCAGCATCCAATCAGGAAAAAGGGATTTCCCCCCTCCATTCTCGTCGACCCATGTACCTACGGCCAACCAGTCGAATTCCGGCAATTTTCGCCATTTTTTCGTTGAATCACCCCCATCCACCACCTGCAATCTCTTCCACAACTTCTCATCTACCATCTCCACCCAAATTCGAAGAGTTTAAGGTCCAATTCTGTGTAGAACCTCACCGGAGCACCGGAGGTGCTCGACGGTGATTCCTTCGATCCGGTGAGTTTCATCACCCGCCACAACCCTTAATCAACTCCCCTTGGACCCAGGAACAAGACCCAACCAGTTTTAGGCAGCGATAGAGCGTGACGCCTTGATTCTTGTGCTAGGGTGTGTTAGCGTGGTGAGCAACTTTAATATATGTGATATAGTTATTACCCTGAATACTCTCGTGCTAGTATACTTTGTGGATACAGTATGGATTTCTAAAATATGTTTTATGCTAAATAATTGTTTTTATAAAGTTTGACATCGACCTACTTTATGAAACATTATGTGACTTGGATATTTGAACTGTTGATGAATTGTGTTTTAAAATATGTATTTGATTGTTTGATAAACGTGAGGGCTAGTAGAGGACCATTACCCTAGTATCACGAGGTTAGGTGACACCGAGTCTGCACCATATAGCAGTGGTACATGGATGGTTCTGCTTGGTTAATCCACGTTGGGGGACCATACTATTTATGAATTGTGCTTGGTTAATCCGCGTTGGGCGATCTTTATATCTTAGGTATGGCCATACACATTTAGGGGTGATCATGCTTGGTTAATCCGCATTATGTGATCATTTCCTAACAGTTGTAGGAGTGACTCTGCTTGGTTAATCAGCGTTGGGGGGTCACTGCCTACTTGGTTACTTTCTCAGGGGTGGCTCTGCTTGGTTAATCCGCTTTGGGGGGCCACTTCATGTTTGGTTACTTATGTAGGCTTCGGCCGAATTGCGTCACTCTAGCCCTAGTTTTAGTGTTTTCGTGAACTATAGTTTTGAGAACCTTGTGTTTTGATTTAGAAAAGTCGTTGGATGTTTAAGTGACTCATTCGGAGATTTGAGAGACTTGATATTGGTTTCTTACGAATGATTTATATTCGAGGTTTATAAACTATGATTGATGGCTGGTTTTATTATTATTATCACACATTTTGTATTATTGTCACTTACACGAGCTTCGTAGCTTATCCGGGTTGTTGTTTGCCCGGTGCACCATTCTGATGATGTAGGCACTAATCATACAGGTGACAAGTCAGAGTAGATTTCGAGAAGTCCATAGGTGGGGGTAGCAGTACAGTTATCAGAGACTTGGAGCTTTAGGTTACCCTTTATCCTCTCTTGTACTTTATCTTTTGGGACTTTCTTTTGAGCACCTCAGACTTGCTCCTAGTCTAGAGAGGGTTATGCTTCTTTTTGGAGTGTGTATTTGTAAATATCTTGTGGAAGACCTAGCCACCATCATAATTATTTTGGTTTATCAGTTAAAGTATTTCATTCTGTAACTTATGACGTATTCAACGAACGTTATTTTCCTTTGTCACGTGTCGATTCTCGACGTATGTCGGGATCAGGGCGTGACAGAAAGCGTGTGTAATAGCTCATTGATCGAGAGCTCTTGTGCCGAAGATGAATGGGGCTAAGCGATCTGCCAAAGCTGTGACATGTAAAAATGCATCGGTAGGGAAACGTTCTGCCTCGAGGGAAGCACCCGTATCAGCAGTGGTGGACAAAGCCGAAGCAAGAATGTCAACTTGAGTAACGAAAACATTGGTGATAATCCAATGCCCCGAAAGTGTAAAACAAGGGACCTTTAACCGTTAGTAAGAGAAGGAGAAGAATCCTATGATATGATTTGGAAATCTTTGGGGAAAGTGTGGAGCATGATTAAGAAAGACATTTCTTATACATCTGTGTTGAATCATATACATAAACGGAAATCACATTAGGTTTGACATGAACCATCCATACCCTAATAATGTGATTAAGAGTATTGAGTTAGAGAAAGATCAAATTGCATTGCAATTACACCCAAATAGGTTACAGTTAAAAGGATAAACCCTAGACTAATAATACAATAACTCCAACGATCCAATTGTTGAATCATCTCCAAATTATTATCTATTGTCTTGGGTAGTCATGACACATGGTTGGATGTCACTCATGATCTGTATGCCCTCTCGATGACTTAACACATAGTCGTCGATGATTGGAAGAATTAAAAGAATGTTTTAATTCGCTAAGTGATTGTAGTAGTACTAATCACCTCACTCCCTCACATTGGAACATAATGAATCATATACCAATACGCTAGGCCATGGAGATATTAGACAAAGGAGTAATGGGAAAAATTAATTAGTTTAATTAATTAGAGGGAAGATTAATTAGAAAGTCTTAATTAATCAAACCAATGATAAGTAATCAATAATGGGCCTTAAATTTCAGACTTTTCAGGCCCATTAAGCTCGAACCCATTGAACCCAACTTATGAAATAAGATGACATAAGTGACATGAGGCCCAAAATGCCCACTATCTATAGTACGGCCGATTCTAGAGTGTTGGGAGAGAGAGTCACTTAAGTGACTCATCCCACCTCATTATATGAGTAAAGACTTACCCATTTGGAATTAAGGCATTTTGGTGGTTCTAAGAAGAGCTTGATAAGGAGAGCATCAATCTCCCTCTATAAACACCAAGGGCCGGCCAACTAGAGGAGATTGAGGTGTGGAAACGTTAGAAACTTAGAGGCCATCTCTCTGGTGGCTTTATGAATAAGCTAGGAAGGGAGATCCAAGGAGAAAGCAAACAAGGAAGATCCAAGGAGGTTCGAGAATGCTGATGGTACAATAGCAAGACACAAAGCTAGACTTGTTGCCAAGGGATTTCATCAGGCTGGATTGGACTATGAAGAAACATTTAGTCTAGTAGTCAAGCATCTTACAGTGAGATTAGTATTGTCTTTAGCAGCTCAATTTCGTTGGACTCTCAACAACTAGATGTGAAAAATGCCTTCATGAGGAAGTTTATATGAGTCAACCACCAAGATTTGAAGACAAAACCAAGACTCATCATGCCCTCAAGCTAATCCAACTGTTGTATGAACTCAAACAAGCCCCACGTGGATGGAATGAAGGTTCACTTCTCATCTACTCATTTTAGGATTCGTGCAATCTTTTGCTGATTTCCTCTTTTTGTTAAGAAGTTGGAGAATGATTTACCTATTCTCCTATTATATGTTGACAATATTATTCTTACGGGGATCAATCCAAGTTTGGTGGATTCTTTGATCAAAGATTTGAGGAAGGAGTTTGATATAAAGATCTAGGCACACTCAGATACTTTCTTGGGCTACAAGTTTCATATACAAATTTAGGAATTTTTGTTAACCAGGCCAAATATACCACTGACTTGTTGACCAAAGCTAGCATGCTACAATGTAAAGCTTGTCCAACTCCTTGCTTGCCAACTACCAAGCTGCTGAAATGTGGAGTTCCTCTACAAGATCCAACCCTCTATCGAAGTATAGTAGGAGGAATATTACAATATCTCACCTTTAGTAGGCCAGCCGTTGCCTTCGCTGTGAACTCTTTTATGTCAATTCATGCATACACCAACTGAAGCTCACTAAGCTGCTGTCAAACGAGTTCATGGTTACGTCAACTTTTGTGGGATCTATATGTGTATCTTGATCCTCCTCCATTATATGGTGTGACAACATTTATGCAGTCGCTCTTGCAAGTAATCGTGTCTTTCATGCATGCACGAAGCATACAGAAATCGACTTTCATTTCATTAGGGAACAAGTTAATTCGAGGAGACATTCATGTTCAACATATTCCCTGTTGCAACCAAATTGCAGACGTATTCACCAAGGGTCTGCATACCTCTCGTCCAATTACTAGGTTGAGGGGATGATAATATACACTCTCCTGCATCCTAAATGCTGGTTCATTAAGTTAGGATGTTTCTGGTTGTATTTAATTAATATGATTAGCTCTTAAGCTAAGCTTAGCTGTTATATATATACTGGTGGAATTAATCCACTCTTTGTAATGATAATTCAGCACTGTTCTAAAAATCCTCAACTAGCGCCGCCTAGACAACTAGGCGACTGTCCACCTCCCCGATTAATGCCTAGGCATTTGAAAATTATGAAAGGGCACCTAGACTTGTTGAGTCGCCCGCCTAGACCACCTAGGCACCCACCTAGCCCGTCCTGACTCACCTACCGCCCAACTAACGCCTAGCGTCTTTTAGAACCTTGGAATTCAGTATGTTCAGCTAATTCGTCTGCCTTCTCTCTACTTCTCTCACTAACCTCAAAGCTTCCTAGGGTTTTACAAAGATCAACAATGGAGCTTCTCATCGTCGCTTTCAATCTGAACATTCGAAAACATCACACGTACCATGAAAACAACTGCAATTGCTTAAGATAATCCCAAGCGGGACTATGTTTCTTGACATTCTTTCTCTGTGAAGTTCAAACATATTACCACAAAATATGTATGGCGTCACAGATTGAATTTGAAGTTAATACATCCTATAATAATTAATACACTAGTTTAGCTTACCTGAGAAGAAAAAGATAGGCGCAGGTAGAGGCTTTCAAGCCGACGACTACCAATGAAGTGTGAAATTGGATGAGGTTATTCAGACGTGTACAAGTATATGTCTTTGTCAATTGAGGAGCATTAGAGGTAAAGTTGTTATCCTTGAGGGCAGCCAGGTTGTGATATCCAAACAGGTGAGTTTTGGGGCAGAAACCCGAATATTCCCTCTGTGGAAACACTCAATCACCTCCGATGGCGATGGTTTTGATGCACAAGACTTCAAGGACTCTAGTATTGGAGAGCAGTCGAGGAGCTTTCAAACTGTGGAACCCAGCAAAATAAGGAGCTGATCTAAGATAACCATTCCGCAGATATAAATGCTTCAAAGTTGAAACATTTTCTTCAAGAAGAAGCCAATAGAGAAATACCACCAGAGTTGAAACACCACCATGGTCCCATAGTAGCACCACAGCCACCACCATCATATATAGCATCAAATCCACCACCACGGGTTCCTTTAGCATTAGATCCATCGCTGCACAAGGCACAACCAATCGACCATCATTGTTGCATCAGTGCGACAGTTGACTTTATAGTTTTAATGTTTAGAGAGCCCTTCAAGTTCTCTCTTTTTATCGCTAAATCTGTCAAGGCATTGTCCATAAAACTAAGCTTTATGTTAAAAGCGAGTCCATGTTAGTGTGATTTGTAGTTTTTTCTTAACAAGAGACTCTTGACTGGTGCCCTTCATCATTGTTGCGTCATAACGTGATTCAAATTAACCAACCACTTAGAATGCGCCACACATGCTTAAGGATCATCATCAAGTTCATGTCTACCACCATACAAAGGCATGTGACATTGCAATGGTGTAACTAGGAATTATAATATTGGTTAAAGTGAGGAGTTTATTTAACATGTATTAGCTCTAATTTTCCTTCAAATCAGCCTTAAGATTCAAAATTTTCATTTGTTAAGTAGAATATAACAATTAAAAATCATAAAATAGCCCAAAAAATTAATATTTTTAAGCTTAAAGATCCAAAACTCTCCGTATGCTATAGCCGAGGAAAACCTTATACTTGGCTTCACCAGTGTGTCGTTGATAATGAAAGGTAATTGTTTCATAGATAATAAACATTCATGTTCCAGAATTAAGTTTAACTTAAGCATCAGAGAGCTTTTGTCTCACACTACACATCGGTGAGGTAAGGTCTTACTGGTCTTTCTCTCTTAATTGCAACGCACCAAAGTAATTCTACGTTTGTATGGAACTCGTTCCTCACGCCAGCAATCAGCTACTAGTATAACAAAGAACTCAATCCAACGGACCAGAAGACCTCATAGGATACCGGAGTTGAATCGTCACCGTTCCCTACAAAAGCGCAAAAGTACAACCAGCATGTTGTCAACCACTAATCCGCTGACTTCTTCAAACGATTAAACAATCCGCTGCGACCGACAACTACTTTGTGCCAAATTGACAACCCCCGTAACCAATAACATAACCAAACGTCATCTAACCCTCCACATCTTGCCACGTGTACGTCTGACAGTGAGGAAATTCATTTAGTTAAGAAAAAGAACCAGATCCCAACCGCGGGTATTTACTATACAGAACACAACTATACACACAAGTATTTTCTCCCAAAAGTGGGGCCCCGTTTGACCGATCAACCATGTGACTTTGACACCTCACCGTCCGATTAGATCCGTTCTAATCGCTTTTATTTATTTAATTTTTAATTTTATTTTTTCGTTCTCTCTCATTAAGCCACCCTTGATTTTCCATCTGCAACCAAACCCTAAAAAAAACCAGAACGAAATCTGAAATCCACAGCCATTGGATGGTGCGAGGGAGCGCCGGTCGCCGCCGTCGAAGCCCAGAGAACCAGTTCTTGGCGAGTTATCCGGTGCGGGCGTGATATTGTAACAATCGCGTAAAAAACCAAAACAAAGAACCAGAACGATTTCAATGGCGGAAGAGGAGGAGAGAAATTGTTGAAGATTGTTAAAAAAGAAGAAAAAAAGGATTGATTTTTGTTGGCTTGGGCGCTTAGTATGTGTGATATAGTGGCCCGTACGGGTCGGCATCAGCAACGCTACGAGGCCGGATGTCGCCTTGTTGCCGGGTACTTACATTTCTTCTTTGCACATATATAGATATTCCCATATAATTACATATATGTACATGTTTTTGTGTGTGTTTATATATTTGTTTATATATGTTTGATTTGGATTGATGTTGATGTTGTTTGTTTATTTGGTATTCTGGTGGTGGAGGTGGACCAATGTGTCTCCAAAGTTGGAGGATTTTGTTAGTGATGTGGTTTTTTGTTTTTGTATTATGTATTTTGACTGTTTGATGGCAACCATTTGGGATTTTTTAAGCAGTGGGGATTAATGGGGTTCTTTTGTTTGATTGATTATACATGTTTATTATGTTGAGAGCTGTCCCACATCGGTGAGGGACAAGATTTGCTATGTGCTTATATGGTCTTGGACTACTCTCCAAATTGCCAATTGGTTTAATGGTGGAACCTTAACGTTCATCATGGTATCAGAGCAGGTTGTCCCTCGTGTGAAAGCCCAAGGGCCACACGTGCTCACGCATCACCCACTTGTTATTCACGTGTAGGCTTGAAAATCGGCTTCACGTGCGGGGGTGTGTTGAGAGTTGTCCCACATTGGTGAGGAACAAGATTTGCTACGTGCTTATATAGTGTTGGGCTACTCCCCATATTGCTAATTGGTTTTATGGTGGAACCTCAACTTTTATCATATTATATAGGGTAGGTAGATATGTGGGTTTATTAGGACAAACAATGACCTTGTATTGACTTATCTGAGTTTCGTTTGTAATTTTTCGATGTGAAATGTATTTTTCACAGATGAAAGGGACGGATATGGCGTGGTTAGGCTTCTTCAACTTTGTAAGCTTTTGGGACTTCATTAACTATGTCATATTCGGTTTGACGGTTAGGAGAACTGGAAATAGGGTAAAATGGTGATGCAATAAATAAGATTATTTCGTCCATATGATTCGGTAATGTTCATTGATGCAATCGTTGTGGGCATTGATAAGTCAAGGAGTTGAACAAAAATGTGAAGGATAAATATGTTGTTCCATTGCTTAGGCGTCCACATTTCAAGCGGAGGTCCTGGGGAAGTGAAAGCTTTTAGCCAACTATTTGGGCACTGTTTTCAATACATTATTCTATTTTGATCAGGATTTTTTGTCATATGGTGCTAACTACGTTCTACATTGATTTTTGGGTGTGTCTGCAATTAGTTGAAATGGGATGTTTTGGTTTTCTCTGTGTTGAAAATGAGGAGCTTAATTAATGATCGTGTGACTCATGTCATGCATCATTGTGTGGTAGCACAAAATTGGATAACCTTGTTAGCAATATGTTTCATGTCTATATTTTGGTTGGGAGAGATGTCAAGGGTGTGGTTCTCTGTATTATACTGTGTTTATGGAAAAGCCAATGTGACATGCTGGTGATTGTTCACATAGTTCTTTCAAAATTTGACATGGTGGAAAAGCAGAAAAAAAGACACTGAGGACACAGAGAAGCTATACAAATTGGATTCTTTAGGCTATTCTCTATGTAGAAGTCTTCTGGTGCTTCCATAATCATGCTAAATTTCTTAGCCTTTAACAGAAGCTATTTGTAGTAATACATTACTAAGTAGTTGATTTAGTACGAACAGGTTGTCAATGGACTCCACACCTTGTAATTCTAGTCATTACTAAACACTGATGAAAGATGCTTTATTTTTATTCTGAAGTGAAGTTTTAATGTATCAATTCTTGTTTTCTTGACAAGAATCACTATATAAATTCGTTTATCCATATATCATAAAAAATGTCGCCAGTAGAGTATAATATTGACATTTCTCTGTCGATCATACATATAAAGGGTAAGCTTGGTAGTATGGTTATTGGTTATACAATAAATTATTTGCTAGGGCTGAGCGACCGTACAGACATGCATATTTGCATAGGATTTTCGTTTTTGTATAAGTAATTTTAAATTATATTTGAGATTACTTGCTGTTACGTTTTATGTATCTGAACAAGTTTTCTTTTTTTCTCTGATACGAAGAAGCTAACTGAGATGACCTTGACAGGTGTATTCCATTTAGATACAAAAGCTCTGATGAGACTGATGATGCCAATTCTGAGAAGATCATTGAGGTGCTTATGATTAACTCACCTAGTGGACCTGGTCTTTTGTTTCCAAAGGTATGTTATTTTCTGCTGGAGTTTAAAAATTTAAGAACTGTGTGGTCTTTCTTCCTGAGCTTATTTTATGGATACCCTTTTTTTATATAGATAACTATTTTACTTTTGTTCTGTCGCCTCACTAACTGATTAACAGTAAAAATGAGTTAAATTTGTTAGTTTCAAAATAACTTATGCTTGAGGGATAGGGGTCGAGATCAAATTAAGGTTGTTAAGATTGCTTTTTCTGGAAAACATTTGGGTGGTTAAAACTAATTTCTTTTCTTTTGATACCTATAGATACATTTAAGTACCATCTAATGACCCTGAGCTATGAAAATATAGAGCAGAAAATATTAGAAATTTTCTATTGGCTGTAACCATAGACATGGAGTATCACTTATGTTTTGACATCTGCAAGGCTGGGAACAGAATTGTTGTTTTCACTTGTCCAAGATATGCAAATGCAGATATGGATGCGTTTGTTGTGGTTATAGTGACTTCTTAGCATTGGAACTATATTAACATTTTCGGACTTTTTTTTCTCAGCATGATTTTCTTTTTCTCAAGATGATTTTCTTGAGAAATATAGTAAACTGGTAGAGGGACAGGTTTTGCAAGGAGAGTTTTATTTATTTTTAATTAGTGCACTCACCGTTATTTTCAACCTATCATAACGTACCCATTGCTAGAATTTGCATGAACTCCTTTTGCATTAAGTTGGGATGTTGGCTTCCTCAGAAATCAATTTCTAATGAGTTTGAAGTTTTTGGCACTTCCCTTGCTAGTTAGAAAATGACATATTGCACTCATCTGATTCTAGACCTGTTTGTAGGAGGTGGAAATTTTATGGTTTATAAGGCTAAAATACCCCTCAAAAGTGATTGTGTGCTTTCTTGGGTTTGTGGGAAGTAGAGAACTTATAATAAGTTACTATTTTATTTATTTATTTACAAATATGTTATACACATGCAGGGAGGCTGGGAGAATGATGAAACTGTTGAGCAGGCTGCCGTAAGGGAAGCTGTTGAAGAAGCTGGAGTTCGGGGAGAGCTAATGGTGAAATACTTCATAACTTTTATTTTGTTCTAATCTTTTTTTTCCTCGAGTTTTGCCATATTTTGGCCTCCAATTTGTTTGAATAATTTCTCCTCATCTATTGAAGGCTTGAATTGTTTAAATTGTTTCTGTGTTTTGATTTGAATTTCTTGTGATTAACATGGAAATGTTGTTGGGGATTAGTTTTTTTGCTTCTTTTAATTTGTTGGGAGACCATCTGCCTATAACACAATCACATTCAAAATGTTGTGCACTTTTGGAATAGCTCTCCATGTGTATTTCCTTAAAGCTGCCTTAACTTTCACAAGACTTGAGCAGTAGGTCTAATGTTGTCGCTAGATCCATTTTACGTATTGAGTTTTAGACATGTTACTTTTCATTGCGGGCATTATGATTTACCTTGACAGAACTGTGTGTAAGTTCTGTGTGCACCAGGGGGTTTAATAGTTGTACAAACCATAAATCGGTTGAGCTGGCCTTTCAGGGAATTGAAGTCCAGAGTAGCTATTTTCTTTATCCTATCTTATTGATAAACGAAGGAACTCGGGGTTATTAAATTTCAGGAGCCGATGTCCAATTTAATCAATATGTTCGTGCTGTCATGGAGAAGAATAACTATGTACAATTTTTTTGGTTGGCTTTGTATATTAGCATTGGGTGTTTGTATGCCTGCTGGGTGTTTTTCGAGAATTCTTATGCCAAATTTATTTGTATGTTGCCCTTCTCTTCACAGTACACGTATAAAGTAAAGCAACTGTTTATCCATTTGATTTGCAGGATTTCCTGGGGTATTATGATTTTAAGAGCAAAACACACCAGGACGAGTTCAGTCCTGAAGGTGTATGTAGAGCTTCTATGTTTGCTTTGTTTGTGAAAGAGGAGCTTGAGTCGTGGCCCGAACAGAGCACCCGAGACAGAACATGGCTGACTGTAGCAGAGGCTATCGTGAGTTGCCGGCATGCATGGATGAGGGATGCCCTGGAGGGAGGCTTCTCAAAGTGGCATGCAGAAAAGATGAAAGGTACAGTGGAGGAGGATGTAACATTGGCTTGCTAGTTGGGTGTGTGAACGTGAACAAAGGCGATTTCATTTGCACGCTCATGAACAAATACGCACATGCTGAAATTGTTTTTTCGGGGCATTGTTCTGTTCATCATTACTGTTGGAAGTTACGTAGTCACTGTCCCATAAAGTGTATTCTTGTTACCAGTTGATCTCTCTGATATTTTAATTCAGAGTGTAATGTTTTATCCTGTTAGATGTTCACTTTTAAGTATGAGCATTTTCTGGTGGATATCCGAACGTTTACTTGCCATATTCTGCAGTGGTACATTATTGTAAAGTTGGAAACAAATTTCCAAAGCTCCGAGTTAAAGATACTGTTTCCTTTTGCACCTGAGTTCAATCCCGCTCCTTCCATTCTCGTAGGTTAGAGTAATTTAGAATATTTCGTTAAAACTATAGTGAGTAAGAAGGGAGTTTTAACGAAAAGCCTATGGTATTGTTCATTTTAACAAAAAACCATATTTTTACACTAAAAAGTCAAACTTGGTATCGGTAACCAGTTCATGTAGCTCGATATCTTTATTTTCGACCAACAGTTGAAACGACCAGACCAGATTCCCTATAGCGTTGTCCGGCAGCGGGAGGAGACATTCTTCGACGTAAGTCCACTGCCTGCTTAAATGTTGCCGAAGGATTTGATGATCTCCTCGCAGCATT
>JAOTRO020221721.1:0-16818 GCA_028566515.2 Pyracantha coccinea
AACTCCATGATTCAGAGAAAATCAACCAAAAATTTAAAAATTTCATATCAAAACCTACAGTGGGCTTCAAAATCGCGAAGCTTACCATATCGATCAAATCGGGAGGACGCGAAGAGTTGGAGCAAGTCTTTGGAGTTCCTTAAACCGATTTGGAGAGGGACTTGAGTTAATTTGGAGGGGAGACGACGATGATGGAGAATTGAGGGTTTGAGATGGCAATGGATGAATGAAAATCGGGTCAATATTTTTTGAAGAGAGAAAGAGAGAGAAGGGAGAAACAGACGAAGAAGATAAAAGTGTGAAAAGGTTTTACCACAATAAAAGGGTATTTTTGTAAGTTCCACTCCACATTAAAAAAAAGTCAATAATGTCATCTTTCAATATATTAACTTTTGTCTCTCTTTGAAATGTTTAAAAAGTGTTGTCTCATTATATAATTAAGTATCAAAAGTATACCCTATGTGTAATTTTTCCAAATATTAATTGATATAAACTAAAAGCAAGTGGCTATTTACCACAGTGGTGGAAAAGTATTGAGCCCTTGCATGGCGACGTGGTTCAAAACTCGTCAGTGGCTAATCTAACAAAATATATCGTTTAACAAAAAAAAATTATATAAACTAAAAACATATAAAATAGTAAAAAATAATTTAAAGTTGCTGTCAATACTTGCAAATGTGGTGATTGTCAGTCCATTTCATGCCAATTCAGAATTGGCTTTCAGGTTGAAAAACATTATTGTTGTATCTTTTACTTTTGATGCTAATTTGGACGTTTGGTATTTTACTTTTTATGCTCTTAGAATGCAAAACTAAATGTCTAGAGTATAAAATTAAGTTTTTAGAGTTCAAAATTAAATTATTAAAATGCTAGCAGTGGATAAGGCCACCCCTACTTTTGACGTGTCATAAAGAGGTTCGTGATGCAAGGATGGTTTTGGTGACTCTTCGGTCGGTCTAGGATGTTCCCTTCCCTTCATTTTCTTGCGTTGTAGTACAAAGTGTGTTTTTGCTAATATTGGAAATTTTAAATTTATTTTTTGGATTCTTATTATGTTCAGGGATGGGCCCAGATCTGGTATCGGCCTAACCATAATATTTCCCCACAGCGAATACATGTGTATAAGAGCATGTCTACTCACCCGAATGCAGTTCTACCACTTAAAGGAGTTCCTTCCCAGAGAAAAAGTCTGGCAATTGGACACAAAAGTTGCCCAAGAATTACAAAACCCATTTTCCGCCTACACCAAAATGTGGGGTGATTGTTGGGCGCCAGTTTGCCGAACAGCCCAATTAGGCAATTTTTGCCGACCATGCGCCCAAGTGGTCTGGCATCATGTCGAAGGTTAGCATGACGTCTGCCATGTTTAACATGACCTCACAAACCCAGCTCCGTCATTGACGACGATGAAGAGCCTCTGCTTGCGAGCCCAATAGACACGCATTCATGCCAAACATCCTTAGACCACGTCGTGTTCATTGGAGAACGAACTGGATAAGGTGTTGGTCATCAACTTCGAGGTGGAGACAGGAGGTCGGAAAAGTGATGTGTTGGAGGATGAAGAAGGTGGAGAGGTTAGAGAGGTTATGGGCTCGGGCATTGGATTTCATCGGCAAGGAAAGAGAGAAGACGAGAAGCCATAGAGTAGGGAAACAACAAAGAATGGGACGGAGAAAGTGGGATGGAGAAAAGTAGGGAGAAAAAGAATGAGAGTTTTCTAATTGGTGATGAATAGACCACTGATTCCTCAAATGAATAGGGTATTCATTCGTCAATTAACTGTAGAAACCATTAGGCCATTCATTCCTCAATTGATTAGGCAATTGATTCTCCCTATTGAATTAGGGGTATTTTTTAGTTTGTCAGAATACCACATCGCTATATAAAGGTGGATGTGCTTCACATTGTAACAAAAACAAAATCTCGAATTGAGTTCTCTCATTCTCTCTCAAATTATTTTCCTCTACGACACATTATCATAACTTTTGCTTTTAACGGAATCCAAACCTACAGTTTGGATTTTCTCACCTTTTGCCAACAATCATCTGAATTTTGAAAGTAGGATCATCTTTGTGTTTTGAAGTAAGTATTTGATTTCAGATTTCAAGTTCATGCCAAGATGTAATTGTTTGTTTAAACATACCATGAAGCATGAACCCGATTATAATATTTTCTTATGGTTTATGTGATTTCTTTTTTATGTTAATCATATATCATTTTATGCTTTGCAACTTTGCAGATCCCTCACGGTAAGAAAAATCACCATGATGCATAACCTCATTAATCTAATTTTATGCATATTAAATCGAAAATGGTTGTTTGTAATTTTTTATGATAAACATGTATTGTGATTCTTTATGGTAAACATGTGTATATCATATGGAAAGCTCAAAATAATGCATCAATCTACATTGCCGCAAATCCCTAGCAACTTTGTTTTTAGTGGGCTTCCAGAAGTAAGCAACCCAACACCCATAAGTATATCGAAGTATGTCTATATACATTCCAATCAAATTCCCAAATTGGCTTTCCAATCAAATAGACCAACCCGTATTCTAGTCAAATAGAACTCATATTCCAATCGAATGCATAATTTTTGCTTTCCAATCGAGAGCCCAATTTGCTTCTGGTCGAAGCCAATTTTATATTTTAGTTAATGTGCAAATAGCCCAAATAATTCATTGAAGCAGCATGAATTGAATTAATTTGTTTTGATTTTCAAGTGAGCTTGACTTTAGAAATTTTGTAAGTCAAGAAACAAGAAAACCTAACTGGATCCACTAACTCGTGCCTTACTATGAGTTCACATCTTTGGCCCAAGCTCACCTTTAAGCTCTTATTCAAGCAATAGAACCCTGAAGTTTTCTTGCAAAACAAACCTTTAATCTTGTTTTTACATCTATTTGGATTGAACCTGAAATTTTCAAATTTTAATCCACCCCTTTTTGTGCAGAAAAGATGTCAAACTTGAACAAGTTCGAGTTCACTACTTTAGATACTTATGGCACCAACTATCTCAATAGGCCCAAGATATCAAGATTGCACCTCAAGGCAAGAAAGCTGTTTGATGTAGACCTGGCATTGGTGTCGTGTTTTCCGTGTTCGTGTCAGACCCGATATCTTAACGGGTCGTGTCATGTAACACCCGTTAAAATAAACAGGTAAAATGACCCGACACGTTACCCATTAAAGAAAATATATTTTAAACCAATAAATAATCAAATGAAAAACATGATACTAAATAAAGTATATACATACCATATTGTCACATCCAAAACATAAAAACTCATTTTTCTTATAAGTATATTTTCGCTTACCTAAATTGATTGCTCTAGCCTTTTTAAGTAAAGTCTTTAATAGTTTTTTAATTAATGTAGAAGTGTAAAAAATATAGAAAAAATACATAAACACTCGTAATGACAAGTTTTACAACTTTCATGAAGAGCTTAACTTCGAAATTTGCCACTATAATCATATAAATCATAGATCAAAATTTAACCATTGATTGTTGTTTATATTTACGCTTCATTGTTCTCATCAAATTTTATTTTTTTCATACTTTCTTTTTTGAAAACATGATCTATTAGAGGATGCAGGAAGATAAACAGTTTGGATCGTTGATATTATATTCAAAGTTTTACGGTTAGTGAAAATATTGTTTGATGTTTATAAAGTTTCTACAAACTATATGACATCGACTCATATTTTAGTTAACCATAAATATCAAAATGTGATATCAAAGATTTGAACCGTTTATCTTCTTACATCCGCCAGATGATCATGTTTTAAAAAAAGAAAATTTTAAAAATGAAACTCAGTAAGAAGAATAAAGCGTAAATGACAATAGACTGTTAAATATAAATTTAAGGTTTATGAATTATAGTGTTGGAATTCGAAGCTGACCCCTTCATAAAAGTTGTAAAGCTTGTCACTATGAGTGATTGTATATGTATATATATATATATATTACATTTTTTACACTTCTACAATAATAATTATTAATTTTCCCTCAAATAAAAACCATTATTCATGTGGGTTTGGAGGATTCTAAAAATCTAAACGATAATGTAAGTGTAACCATTACCTACTCGTGGAGGAATAATGATGAATCACAGGTGTTTAGATATTCTTTGACATTTTTCATATTTGATTGTATGTCTTCTTAGTTCTTGCTATACAAATATTATACTAGTTTATTTTAATTTTGAACAACATGTTAAGTACAATTTATCTTAGTAATGATATCAAGGAACTTTCATAATAAAAATAAATAATGACTAAAACTTTTTTTTAAACATTTATAGAATAATAATACAAAACTATATATTTAATAAATGAAAAACCATTTATAACACAACTTACACCATATTGGAGATCAAAAAGTACCAAAGAGTGAGCCCTTGCATTATCTGGGATATATCTTGCAAAAGAACGAAGAATTGAATGAAGATCTCAACTATAGAATACAAGATGGATGGATGAAGTGGAAGAGTGCATCAAATGTGTTCTGTAATTGACATATGCCACTAAAGCTTAAGAAATTTTTTATAGACAGCAACAAAGCCGTCAATGCTTTTTGCATAGAATATTGGACGGTCAAGCATCAACACATGCAAAAAATGAGTGTAAGGGAGATGAGAATGCTTCTTTGGATGTGTTGGCACACGAGAAAAGACATGATCAGGAACGAGGATATCCGAGTTAAAGCATGAGTGGCTGCAATTGAAAATAAGATAATAATAAATCAGTTAAGGTGGTTTGGACATGTAAACTGAAGACCTACGGATACTCCGGTTAGAAAATTCAATTATGAGACAGGCTCAATGCAAAAAGGGTAAGAAAGACCTATAAAGATTTGGAAAGAGACTCTAAGAAAAACATGAAGTAATTGGAGTTAAGAGAAAACTTGACACAAAATCGAGCGAAGTGGCGT
The DNA here is from genome assembly GCA_028566515.2 of Pyracantha coccinea. Taxonomy (NCBI): domain Eukaryota; kingdom Viridiplantae; phylum Streptophyta; class Magnoliopsida; order Rosales; family Rosaceae; genus Pyracantha; species Pyracantha coccinea. The sequence goes on from JAOTRO020221721.1 coordinate 4,934, forward strand.
TGTAGGATTCATATAGCCAACCTCACTTAGTGGAATAAGGCTTTATTGTTGTTATTTTTGTGTTGATAATTACTTATTGATTATTTTATTTGAGTGCATGTGGTTTATTATGGACTAGGCCAAATAAGCAATGTACCTATGTGATTGGCTGCTATACATACATAATTTAATTATAGAGTTGAAACGTAAATAATGTGATGTTGCATGTGTTCAATTCATTTTATATTTTGGGATTGTCATTTAAATAAAGAAACTTTAACGAAAAACTTTAGGGTACTGTTCATTTAAAGAAAAACCACATTTTTACACTAAAAAATCAATCTTGGTACTATTCACTTTACCCTTTATTTTGTCTTTATCGTTAAAACTCAAAATTTTCAAGCCATTTTCATTAGTTTTCTTTTTAAATAAGGCTTGCATGCCTTCTCTCCTCTAAATTCTTAATTAAATGGGCTATACATAAAAATGGCTTTTTATTCAAAATGGTCCCTAAGATATGCATCATCCATAATTTTGGTCCCTGACATTTAAAATCAATAGAAGTAGTCCCTGAGATTGTCCACCATCCATGATTTTGGTCATTCCTTTAAAAATTCCGTTAAGTGTCCCAGAGCTCTTGGCCGAAAGTTTGGGCAATTTTTAAAGCTTTGTAACTCAATCGTTTCTTAACCAAATTCGACCCATAATATATCAAAATGAAGATAGGAAAGTCTTGAACAAGATTATGCCTATTTGGAAGCCCAATGGTTGCTGGAGATGATTGGAAAATAGCCTGAAAGGTGATTAATCTACGGGAAAATTGAAAAACTCGCCGGAAACTAGATAAATTTTAAACGTTCATAACTTTTTCAATACTCAACGAAATCGAGTGATTCACAGATGAAAATCATACTTCTCGGCGAGACAAAGAGAATGGTACCTTCTCGATAGTTAATACGTTGTGGTTTGGCCGGAAAATATCCTGAAAGGTGCCTGGTCAACAGGAAACTGTAAAACTAGCCGAAAACTGGGTAAAATTTAAACGTTCATAACTTCTTCAGTACTCACCAAAATCGAGTGATTCAAAAATGAAAATCATACTTATCGATGACACAAAGAGAATAGTACCTTCCTAATGGCTAAATCATCGTGGTTTGGCCGAAAAATGGTTTGAAAGTGGCAGTCTTGGTCTCATCGAGTTAGCCACTTTCGAGCCGTTTTTTGGCCAAAAAGTACCATTCTCTTTGTCTCATTGAGAAGTATGATTTTTGTTTTTGAAAAACTTGATTTTGTTGAGTATTTAAGAAGTTACGAATGTTTAAATTTATCCAGTTTCTATTGAGTTTTCCAGTTTCTTTGCGGACCAGTCACTTTTCAAGATATTTTCTAGCCAAACCACGCATGTTAGCTATCAAGAAAGATACCATTATCTTCATTTCATCGAGAAGTATGATTTTCATTTTTGAATCACTCGATTTCATTGAGTATGGAAGATGTTATGAACGTTTAATGTTTACCCAATTTTCGGCAAGTTTTTCAGTTTTCCCACAAGACCAGTCACCTTTCAAGATATTTTTCGGCCAAACCATGACGAGTTAGCCATCATGAAAGGCACCATTTTCTTCATCTCATCGGGAAGTATGATTTTCAAATTTGAATCACTCTACTTCGTTGAGTATTGAAGAAGTTATGAATGTTTAAAGTTTACCCAGCTTCTAGCGAGTTTTTTAGTTTTCCCGTGAACTTGTCACCTTTCAGGCTATTTTCTGGCCATCTCCGACAATCATTGGCCTTCCAAAAAAGGTATAATCTTGTTTAAAACTTTCCTATCTTCATTTTGATATATTATGGGTCAAATTTGGTTAAAAAATGATTGAGTTACAAAGCTTTGAAAATTGCCCAAACTTCCGGCCAAAAATCTCAATTTCCAGTATAAGCTCCGGGACCACGTAACGGAGTTTTTAACTGAAAGACCAAAATAATGGATGGTGGACAATCTTAGGGACCATTTCTATTGATTTTCAATCTCAGGGACCAAAGTGATGTGTTATGCAAATTTCAGAGTCCATTTTGACTAAAAAGCCTTATTTTAATACATTGTTATGTTATTTAATAAAATTTACGGCAAGAAAATGTTGATCAACAGAAAAGAGTGGGGTTCTCCTGATCTTGAAACGACAGCTGAAACATCAAAACACTATTTAGCATACATGAAAAATAATGATCATTGTGCATAGCAACTGTCATTGCAGTTACTATTTACAATGAATGGAGAGTGATAAAAGAGAAGCTAAAGCATTTTCACTATGCAGGTGAATGGTAATAGTCCAACCCCAGATCAAATTGACCAAAGTCGATGAAAATGCTCTTAAAATGGTCTGGCTTCTAGTCCCAACCCCACTTCTAGATCAAATTGACCAAAATTACTAACCGTGTAATAAATAATAATTTTCAAATACTAACCTAAACGTAGCTAGGTTGAACATGAAAAGCTGAATCAATGAGTGAAGAGTAGCATGTTGTTGCATGCACATGGGATTTGCACAAAATCTCTGAGGATTTTTGTCATTGCAATGTTAAGAAGAAGTGTCACTATTAGTAACAGTCAATTGTCTAGAAGAAAGGGCAAAAGAGACAGCTTTTTCCATGCAGATTAGGATAAGAGAGATGCAATGATTATACTGATTGGTGACTGGGAATCCGTGCCCATGCACTGACCACGACTAAACCTCAAACCTACTTCCGACACGCATTGCTTTTAACAACCCCGTAGACCTGCCCTCTCTCCCTTTTAATCTAACTTTTAACTGTCCGAATCTTGGTCGATATATCTGCCCCAATCTCCCTTAGGATGAAAAGTTAAAAGTAAATAAGCAAAACAATTAATTGGAATTTTGTTTATTTTGGAAGTGTTTCTCTCTGCGGCGGTGTGAGCCACTGATTAACCAGTAAACAGTGGACACTGAATTCATGATTAGTAGAGATATCTCAGCATCTATGCTTGTATTTGTATAGCATGCATCCAGATGAGAGGGAGCAGTTGAAAGAGGGGACCGAGCAGTGTGTATAGATGAAGCCAAGAAATTAGAAATGATGAAGTATGTGCTCTCTTAGCTGGCTCTTTGTCTAGCTGGGGATATTGGCAGGGGCCGGAAGGGGGTTAAGGCGGGATTTTGTATATGGTTGTAACTTCACGTTCGTTGTTTTCAAAATTTACCTAGAATTCCCATGATTAAAATTTTAATAATCTTTGGACACCCAACATTATTTTCCTTATTTCCAAAACTACCTTAAAAATTCATATTTTCTAAATTCAAACCTAAAAACATGAAGAAAAACGAAAAGATAATGGAGGAGGCTACCATACAGCCGACCCTATCCTCCACTGCAAATACCACCATTTGATCTTCAATTTCCTTTCTTTAGCCTTCCAGAATCAAGTATGCGTCGGCTATAAGGGGACGTCGAAGACTTTGGAAAACCACAAATTGAAGGCCGTCGACTTTGAATCTAAGTCCCAGCGAGGTCCCTGGTAAAGAACGGAGGAATAGGGGGGAACAGGCGGTTGTGCGACGGCGGCATGGATATGGAGGGTTGTGCACGGCGGCATGGAGATGGAGGTTGTGCGACGGCGGCATGGAGAAGACAACGTTGTAGTTGAGGAAGGAGGTAGAAGGGGTTCTTGAGACCCTTTTCCTCTTTTTTTTTTTAAATTTTTTTTTTTTGCTAAATTATAATTTTTTGAAATACATTTTAGGTTTATGTTTTGAAAATTTAATATAATGTTTCATAAAAAATATACAATTTAATTTTTTTTTTTTTGTCAAACGATAGATTTGTTATATTAAGAGGCCGATGAAGTTCAAACCTCCACCGTAGTGCAATAGCAACACTTCTTTTCACCATTGTGCTAGAGGGTCACTTGCCAATTTCATTTATTTATTGAATGGATAGTCCTTCTCGATAATTTTCCATGAGGGTAAAATTGTGTCTAAAATGTTTTGCCAATGGGGTTCCAACTCATGCCGTGGTGCAAGTGCAACACTCATCTCCACAACTATAGTAAATGGCCACTTGCCAATTTCATTTATTTATTGAATATGTAATCCTTCTTGATAATTTTCCATGAGGGTAAAATTGTGTCTAAAATGTTTTAAAAATGGTGTAAGGTTCATTCTCCCATCAATTTGAGATTCATTCTCAACACGCCCCCTCACGTTTGAGGAATTTTCAAGCCTAACATGTGGACAACTCAAATGGAGTGAGGTGGAGCACGTCCGGCAGTTAGGCTTCACACAGGAGACAACCTACTTCAATACAATGAAGAAGTTTGAGGTTTCATTGTAAAACTAGTTGACAATATGAGAAATAACCCAACTTACTTATAAGCCCAAGCAAAATCACTCCTCCTATGGGATTCATTCTCAACATATATATATATATATCCTCGAATACCAATGCAATGCATCACTGTGGAAGGGGTATCAAGAGTGGTCCATCATTCAGCATTGGCATTTTCAGAACTTGGGAATTATACTAATATACTGGTTTCTGATTTGTTTTCTGCATAAGCTTTGTTAGAACTATTTTCTAGTACTACAAGTGGGTTGTCAATGCTCCACCTTAAAAGCTAGACGTTAGGAGTAAAGGTGAAGGCACACCTCTTGACAGTTTTTGCTACAAGTACAAGTAAGCTAAGCTCTCTCTGGAAAAGAGAAATAAAACTATTTTTATATGACTTTTCAATATAATCATAGGGGATTGATCTTGTTGAACATTATTTGTATAATTTTCTGTCATTGGGCATCGACGTTTTCTTAGGGTCAACAAGGGGCATGATTTTTTGCAGTTGTAACATTATATAGCTGCAAGCTGTAACTGCAGTAGCACTTCCGTAATTCTTGCAAATACGATTAGTCAACATTTGTGGTTTAAGTCTAGCCGTAGCCTCCTTACCAATAATTAATCTATTTGCAATTCGTTAGTTTCTTCTGTTTGGACCGCGCGTGATGAGGATGAAGGAATTGGGTTCGTAATGGAATGAGTGTACATGTGTTTATATATGTATACGGTATAACCCTTGTTAAGAGGGATCTCACTGTGAGCTCAACCATGAACGTGAAGTGTTCATATTTCTTAGATTATCATTCGAGGATTCTTCAAAAAAGTAATCAATAAAAAATACTACTTCAAAAAGCCTACAAGAATAATTCTTAAATATGGGGACCTAAATCAAGAACCCTAATTGTATGAATTATTCTTAAATAGGGACCTAAAATGTAATGTCCACATAAAGTGCAACGTTTGATTTATCGATGAGGTCCGGGGAGCAAGGGAGATTCGAATTTGGAAAATCTTCCAAAGTTGATAAGAAAAGTACCAATGACTAATAGTAATTTTGAAGTATTTCTTTTTGTACTGGTTGGTGACTGATGACAAATAATCTTTATCCTTTTAACATTTTTACATGGTCAATGTGAAGTTTCATTTATCAAAAACACTAAATATAGATACGAATCTTTCAACTTATATTTACTAGTCCATCATCTTGTAGTGATAGGTCGAGTATTAGATGGACCACAGCATCAATATAATTACTCTAGGTAGGCAGCGAATAAAGAGTAACACTTATGAAGAGAGAGGAGTCTAAGATGGATAAAGCTGGATATGGATACGGTAAAGAATTGGCACTGGTAAAGAATATGTATATACAGAGCTGAAGAGAAAGACCTGGAAATTATAGGCTTACATTTAACAATTTACCGCACTTGGGGGAATGTTTGCTTTCTTTTGGTAAAAGAAGAATCTGAGTTTCTGAAAAGGTGCATTTAGTTATTGCAGGAAGCAAAGCTACAAGTACGTACTTCAGACGAGGCCTACATTGGGACCTAGCCCGACAATCATCGTAGCCAGTCTTGCAGAACACAAAAAATTTAAGAATTTGTAAAAATTAGATCTCTATTCAAATATAACTGTCGTATGATCTTATTCAAGATTCCGGATTGTTAGCTAGGGGAACAGACTTTATACACAAATGCCTCTGCTCAAAGCTGTGTTTGTCCTGTATATATGTAGGTTACTTTTTTACTTTTCAAGAAAATTTATTTACCATATCTATATACCTTGCTATATTCCGGCTAAAAATATCTATCTAGGTAATCTAAAAACATTTTGTGCCATCTTTTACAGAAGAAGGAACAAAACAGTACCCTACATAAATAGTAAGCCAATTGTCCAATTCAACTGAAAACTAATTGAGAATGAGTTGAGAAATCAAAGAACTATGAAGCATTAATGAAAATTTTCAATTCTCCAATTCGAGATGCTCCTCACTTGTGCTGTTTAATTAGTAACCCTAACAGATGTTTGTCGCTTTGTACGTCGATAGTACATCTGCTCTTATAGTAGGGTTTAGGCTCCAAAACTAGTATAAGAGCAGGGTTTAGGCTCCTCCCAGAATATTTAGTCATTTAATTTCCAATATCGTGCCATTCTTATTAGAAAACTTATGTTTGTATAGTTTAGATGACCAATTTTCAGTCTAAGCTGACTTGTTAGAGGCGCTAAAACATATATGGTTGTGAATAACTGCATTTGTGGTAGATATAGATGGATTATTTTCTGATGAAGAACATCCTGACTTGAAACCATAACGTAATTAAAGGAGGAGGGGAGCTATTGATTCTCTATTGTAAGAGAGCTATATTCATCCTGTAAGGATTTTCTAAAAGGTATAATACACACACACATATGTGTGTGTGTGTGTATATATATATATATGCATGTTATCTGATAGATCATGACAAAACTTAATCCTAAAAATGGACCTTGCATGTGCTTAAAAGTAGTTGGGTTACTACCCATATTGCCAATGGTTTTATGGTGGAACCTCAACTTTCTTCATAGTATCAGAGCAGATTGTCTTATATGTGAGGCCAAATGGCCACACGCGCTCCACGTCATCTTGTTGTGTTGTCCATGTTAGGCTTGAAAATTCGCTACACGTGAGAGACGTGTTGATAATGAATCCCACATTGATGAGAGGAATGACCTTGCATGTGCTTATAAGTAATTGGGCTGCTTCCCATGTTACCAATTGGTTTTATGGTGAAACCTCAACTTTCTTCACTATTGGGGTGGTGCCTGGTGGATAGACTTGGAGCTGTTATACGTGTTTCTTGGTGGAGGAAAATTGAGAAGGGTTACAAAATAAGGCCGAACTCAACCACATAATCGCCAAAAATGTTGTGTGGAAAGACTGGTCTTGACGAATACTGGTCTAATTTTTTGAATATGGAACACATATATTTCCTTTTATATCGAACGAATACTGTTCTAGTTTCATTTTTTTATTTTGTATTATTGATAATGGAAAATCTTAAATGTTGAAATGTTATACAGATGAGAATGATTACGAATTTAAGAATAAAATAAGGGAACTTTAACGAAAAGCTTTCGGTACTGTTCATTTTAATGAAAAACCACATTTTTACACTAAAAAGTCAATCTTGGTACTATTCATTTTACCATTTATTTTGTCCTTATAGTTAAAACTCAAAGTTTTCAAGTCATTTTTATTAGTTTTCCTATAAAATAAAGCTAAGCTGAGGTCTTAAAATATTTCATATTTAGTGGTGCAAGTTAACTATATATTGGAACCCTAAACCATTCATAATAAAAGATGTTGGAATCAAGGTTTCACGTCCAGAAACATCCACGTTGATCAGCACATATGTAAATGCATTTTACCATGATATGAACTCCTCTATGAATTTATCAGAAATGACTAGGAAGTAAGAACCCTTTAATGCATGTGATTATCAATGGCTGGCTAACCAATCAAAGGCTCAAATCAGGACTTGGGTTTTCGGGAGAAGTGGCATTGCTGTGGTTTGTGGCCCTAATTGCGTAATAGAAACAATCCCACGGAAATGTATGCCCAGAGACAGCAGCACAATAGAGACCCTTTAGTCTTTACTCAGAATTCTGTAACAGAAAATGACACTGCACTGCTAGCTTTTATCTCACCCCATCACTACTACTAAAAACATTTTCTTTCATTAAATATAAAAATAAAAATAATTCCATAATTAATTATAACACCTTGATTTTCTTTGAATTTATTCGTTACAATTAAGATATCATATGCCTTTACGTCTTCTTCTTCTCTTACATTTGTCGCGAGTTAAAATTCTCACACATAAGAACTAATTAATTATATCAACCAAGAAAATAATCTCAAACAGTTTCCTGTGAAAGCGAGCTAGGTAGAGTATACTGCATCTTACTCTTGCCGACTTACACATGAATATATGAATCGTCTCCATCTGCTAGCTGCAAACACACACACACGCCTTAATAAGCTTATACATCAGTCGTCCCTTAATTTCTTGTTTGGTGAAGAATCAAGATGGTACTGCCGGTCGGCCATGCCCAAGCCGAAGCTCTAAATCAAGCTCTTCAAAATTGCCCTTTTCGGTTACAGACGTTGAGGGTTCCGGATCATCATGAGCCGATGATTTGTTTGAGTGACAATATTGGGAATTAGAATTGCTTTTTCCAGCTGGTGGCACAACTGACACTAAGTAGTCATGAGGTGGAATATTGGGTGAAATTGAAAGAAGAGTGGATGGTGATGATGACTCAACACCATGGCCATGTTTTCTACTCGAGCTCATCAAACTTGTCGCAGTATTGAAGGATGCACCATTTATACTATCAGGGCTTGGCAATTGGTAAACAAGGCATAATCCACCATTTGCATTCACAAATTCTTGAGTTGGGATTATGAATGAGGAAGTGGAAGCTGATGAGACTGCTGCCGGGCTCATCTGATGATGGGATTGGTGGAGGCGTGCCCGGTCACGGCGGTGCACATTCATGTGGCCGCCTAGGGCTTGGGCGGATCGGAATTCCCTTCTACAAAATGTGCAAGTGTAAGACCTTGGAGGCCATGTGGTGCCCATTACATTACCGGTGTCCTCCGCAAAGGCTCTCACCTCCCATGAGTCATCTTCGGGTTCTTGAGCTGGCTTAGGGTTCCACATCCAGGCTGCGGAGACCAAGTTAGGGTTTGATAACTGGGTTTGATTTTGATTTTGTTGTGATAGAGCTAAGTTCTGGAGATCGGTCCGGGAGAGAAGGCCAAGTTCAGCCATGGTAGTATGGTGCTTGTACTAACATTTAAGATATATAAGAGATATCGATGGATCAGTTGATGGGGAAGAAAATGGTGAAACGAGTTAAATAGGGAGAATGGGCTAAGGAGAGGAAAGGGTAGAGACAAAATGAAACCCTAACACCGAGTGTATCACCAAAGTTGGGCAACAAGCAGTTGGATTTTAGTACAATACACATTTAAATAACTTAGGCCACCTCCACTAGCTGTGTTCTGTATACCAGACAGTTACTTTGGCTTCAACGTCTATCCATATGTGTTTACTGGTTCAAAATTCAAATTTCCCAAACACAATATAAATTAATTCGATAAATACTTAATTATTTTGAGTTAATTTATAGATGCGAGCTGAAGGAAAAACACAGAACACATATAATTATATTTTCTTATTAGTCATTAAGCTAAAAATGATCAAAATACCATCTATTTGTAGCTTCATTTGTCTATCTCTCTAAGAGAGGTACGTATGGCCCATCGATACATGTGTGTCTCATCTCTATTAAAAATATGGAACAAATGATGGTACAAATAGATATTGGCTGATATTAAGTGTAGCATTACTAAAAAATTATTTCTAACTAGCAGTGTAATTTACCATATCCTCCATATAAAATAAAGACCTAAAAAACAAAATAGACATGAGAAATAAAGAGGAAATTAAGTACTTGTTGGAACCTAGGGCAAGTTTGGGATTGTTGTGCTTTTTAGAATAATCAGCTATAGCCACTTAGTACTACGTATTAGGTATAATGAGAGAGTGACAATTGTTAAATTGTAAGAGGTTGAGTTTGTTGTAATTGGGAGTTAGTTGGAAATGTAGTTAGTTAGGACTAAAACTGTTAGAGGGTATTGTGGTCATCGTTGTAAGATGAATGGTGAGTATAACCATTGTATACATGCCATTTGGCATTCAGTGAGTGAAAAATACAAGAATTCCTTTTACCTTTCTCTCTAAAACTTTCTATCTTCTTTCTGAGTGATTTGTTTGTTTTTCCTCTATGATACATACATGAGGTATTATGCTCATGCACATGCAGTGTTTCTCATTAACAGGATGCCATGTAAGTCATTATCATTGGATTCACCATATTTCAGATTGTATAAGAAGCCACCTGAGTTGAAAACCTTAAGAGTGTTTGGATCTGCAGTGTATCCTTGGCTTAGACCATATAATGAGCATAAGTTGCAGCCTAGATCTGAAGTTTGTATATTTATAGGATATTATAAAGGTTATAAAGGGGTCATTTGTTACAATCCAGTCACAAGAAAGTGTATCATATCAAGACACATCATTTTTTTATGAAAGTGACTTTCCCTTTTCAAAATTTCAGCATAAGCTGTAGAACCAACAATCTGGTCAACATTCCAGTTTTGTTACACACACAATTGTACCAGTTCCAATTCCATTGACTAGTTCTTCAGCTACTAATGCTTTAGATCAAATCCCAGTTGTCAATTCAGTTTCTTCAAGTAGTCAACGAGTTCATTTAGAGTCTTATGGGATACAACACCACATACACAACTCTCCACTGCCTTTAGATGAGCAAGTTATGGATTCACAGTTATCAATTAATAGTCAACAGAGAGAATCACAGTCGGTGCCATGTTCAAATACTACTATTTCCTCCACAAATGATACACCTCATTTGCTTCATGTCCTCAGTCCTGTACAACTTCAGGTAATTCTTCCTATCTCTAGTTTTGATATGCAAGCTAATGTACCTACATCAAGTAATGTTATCCAAACAAGACTGAAGACAGGTACTATAACTAGAAAAGATTATTCAGCCTTCTTGACAACTATACCTGAATTATCTTCTCTGCAACTGCATGATTACAACGATGAGGATACATTTGGGAACAATATATGTGGTTTTTCACTTCTTGCTGATACACAAGATGTTGATGAACCTAAGAATTTTAAAGCTGTTTCTAGTATTGGACAGTGGCAGAATGCAATGCAGGATGAGTTCGATGCATTGCAATCACATGGAACTTGGAAACTGGTTCTTCCTCATTCAGATATGGCTGTAATTAGGAGTAAGTGTGTATATAAAGTGAAGAGAAATCCTGATGGCACAGTGTCTAGGTACAAGGCACGGTTAGTTGCACAATGATTCAATCAAGAACAAGGCTTGGATTATTCAGAGACATTCAGCCCAGTTGTTAGACATACAACTGTGAGACTTGTTTTATCTTTGGCAGCTCAATTCAACTGGCAGTTAAGACAACTTGATGTTAAAAATGCGTTCTTGCATGGAGATCTAGAGGAAGAGGTTTATATAAAGCAAGTTTTGTGAATCCTAAACATCCAAATCATGTGTGCAGATTAATCAAGTCACTATATGGCGTAAAACAAGCACCAAGGGCTTGGAATTCCAAATTTACAGGTTTTTTTTACCAACATTGGGTTTCAAAACTTCCTTATCTGATTCCAGTCTGTTTGTCAAGGTTGATGAAGGGGATGTGATACTTCTCTTATTATATGTGGATGACATTATACTAACTAGTTCATCTGTTACAAAGGTTCAATCAGTTGGTACACAGCTTGCAGAAGTTTTGATCTAAAAGACTTGGGAGTGTTAACATACTTTCTCGGGCTACAAATCCAGTACAATTCAGATGGCTCATTGTTTGTTAATCAGTCAAATATGCGAAGGAGTTATTGAAGAAAGCTGGCATGGACACGTGTAAATCAACATCAACTCCTTCAAAACCTCACGCTCAA
>JAOTRO020221817.1:0-16809 GCA_028566515.2 Pyracantha coccinea
TTTTTAACGGAAGGACCAAAATGATGGATGGTGGACAATCTCAGGGACCACTTTTATCGATTTGGAATCTCAGGGACCAAAGGGATAAGTTATGCAAATCTCAGGGATCATTTTGGCAATTTACCCTTTTCAAAATTGCAATGGTAAAATAATTTTGAAAACAACGTCACTTAATCTTTCACGTAAATATGTCATCTCTATTATTTCCTTAAAACCCTAAAAATTTTCTTTGCAAACCAAAGTTGATTCCCGCTAGACCACCATATCTATTATTGCTTTAATTTAATACTCCTTCAATTTGAATTCAAGAGCAAAAAATTTAGGCTATGATACCACCTCTAAAACTAAACTTATCAAAAACATAAGTTAAGAAATCAAGCTCACGAACCACAAATTTATACAAGTATTCTGATCAAAACTAAAGTTGCTACCAAATACAAAAGAGCAAGTGAAAGAGTAAACTTATCGAATGAGCAGCTGCCTGCGAAACGCAAAGAAGGCTTTTTCCTCATGTTCCAAATGGTGCGGCACTCTCCAGTTCAAAGAAGAAATTGGTCCCCGTAGAAGCAGCAAAAGAAGGAGCCAAAACAAATTTCTAAATGGTGCACCTTCTCCTCTCTTGCAAAACCAAAAGTACTCAATCTAATAATAGGTCATAGTTCAATATTGAGCATATGTTTTGTGAAAGCACACTAATGTCGTTACATATAATATGATTATTTTGGTTGATGAATTTGACATTGTGGGTTGTGTAATGTGCAAATTGCAATTTTTGGATATATGTGATCCTCATGGATTATGTTGTAATTGTATCCACTATACAAATAGCATGGCGTAAATGATGTCTTATAAATGGTAGAAGTAACTCGTTGCCCAATCTCTAGTTTTATGCATAACATGTGCATATAGTGTATATTTTATGTTCTTGTCATGTGCATATAGTATATATTTTATGTGCTTGACATGTGCACTGTATGTACATGACATGTGCATATCTTTTGCATGACTTGTGCACAGTGATATAGTGTTTATGTCATTTACGTCATGCGTACAGTGTATATAGTGTGTATTTACATATTTCATACTTTTCATGTTAAGGTACCTTTGGACATAGAACACGACTCAGATAACAAACACACGTAGTCCTTATTGTTTATTATTGTATAATAGTTAGCAAATACATTCCACAATACTGTTATCACTATATAATAGCTAGCAAAATGAGGTTGTACCATGGTTTTAACTCGCCATTAAAACCCTCAGTTTCATGTCTCCACTTGGACATTATGTGTTGTGAATTGTTTTGGCTATCTAAGAAGTGGAATGCCTTTTTAGCATGATGTGGATCAAAAGCTGTAGGAATCCGTAGTAGAGTTTTTTTGTCCCAACTTGAATGTTGCTTCCAATTTGTGGGAAGAAAAAAGTCTTCCCTTTCTTTACCTTATATACAAGGTAACATATCACTAAGTACCCAAACAAAACCCATTACCATTATAATATATTATTATTATTAGGGGACCTTTGCAGGTTTCCCTCTCTTTGTACATTGTTTTTCTAATTTGAAGGGAACCTAAGTTGGCAATAAAGTTGACGAGACATAAGGGTGAGGTGGTTAAGATAATCCCTAGGCCCATAGCTTATTGTGCCAAGGTTTGCCTTATTCTTGCCATTTTCCCCTCTATTGTTTCTGTGTTAGCAAAAGAAGTTCTTCCATTGTAAAACACAAGAAATTCTTCTACTAACTGAAATTCTCTCTTTCGGCGATTGAAGGTTTAGCAGGGACATTTGTGCTTGATTTTCGAGGGTACTAAGGTAGGGTGTTTATTTCCAAGTTTCTATATTAATGATTTATGGATATGGTGGGTATGTTCCAATTTCTATTTGAAGTGTCTTATTCCACATATTTGACCAATTTTTCCATGGTGTGCATATGGTGTGTATATATTGAGCATATTTTGTGCATAGGTTGGGCTGGGCATATATTGTGCATATGGTGTGCTTGTCTATGGATGTAGCCATGGATGCGGCCAGGGGTTTCTTGTCATGGATGCGGCTAGTTATTACGGTTGATGCATCTCACTTGAAGTTAAAGTACAACGGTGTCCTTTTAGTCCAGACAGTGTTCAACTGCAATCGCAATATCTACCCTTTGGCTTTCAGCATAGGCAACACAAAGAACGATGATTGCTAGGAGTGCTTTTTCAAGCAACTTCATTGAGTGATTGGGGATTTACTAAATTTGGTTATAATTTTGAACTGCAATGCAAACATCGTAATTGTGGTCAATAAGGTTTTCAAAAATGCTCAACATGGTTTATGCATGTATCAATTGCAAGGGAATATTAAGGACAAGTTTCACCTAAAAAGAAGCACAAGTTTTTTTACCACTACCACAAGGCAGCAAAATCCTATTCCCGTGCCGAGTTCGACACACACTTCATCAAGGTGAGAGACTTGTTAGCAAAGTACCTAACTTATGTGGGTGTGGAGAAGTGGTTGCGGGCTCGAATGAATGGGAAGAGGTACAGTGTAATGACCACTAACATTACCGAGAGCACTAATGCGATGTTGCGCTTTGCGAATGGGTTGTCCATACTTTACTTGATCGATTTCATTAAGGCGATGTCGCAAAAATGATTTTGTTAAAGGCGGGATATAGTGCATATGACCACTACCACATTGTGCCCCAGCATCGGTGAGAACAAATTAAGAAAAATGGTACATGATGAAAGGCACATGCCTGTCCATAAAGTAAGCGATACCGAGTTTCATGTTTACCACGCGGATGGTGAAGCCGTGGTTGATATACGTAACAAGAAAACTCGATTACGACCTACCAGAAAACAACAACTCCAGGTTACAAAATAGTACATATTAAAGACATTTACAATTATGTTTGAGATAAGTACGAAATGAACATACCCATTCTTCTATTGGACGCAGTTTGCCCTTGCCTAAATCTCAAACGGTTTATCCATCGCTTTCGAGGTTATATTCAAATTGCTTTGCACAGCCTAGAATCTCGTCACCTTTAAAAGTTAGGGTATTACGAAACACATATGAGTAAGTTGTTTCTTCACTTTTGACCACCTTGACCTTGACCAGTGTGAATCGTAAATCGTGAACGTGCGAAGTAGAAAATGGACATCAGCCAACATCCAATGGTCGCCATTCATATGACATAGGATGAATACTTGGTTAACATCATTCCATGCACGCATATGTGGCGTCACAGTTGCATCAGATGACACAACCTTCATCAAGTGCTTCAAAGGTGTAAAAACCGAAGCTTTGTTTGCCTTTGCCTTGGACTTGCCCTTACCATTTCCTACAACAAGGGTCTCAAATTGTGCATATTCTTGTTTCATTTTTTCCTGCATTCAACACGATTTCAGATTTCCCACAAAACAAAAACCAATGACATGTCTGCCTATTTGTAAATGGGGTGCAAAACCGTATTACGATCATAAGTTGACGAAAGAGAAGGTAACAATAATAATTTAACATTTACCCAAAAATAGAAGTCAGAAGTTGTCCACCGTGCCCCAACATTGATGTGCTGAATCCAAGATCAAATGCATTGTAAAAGCTAAAATTAAACTGTTGTACTAGCTTATAGTGTGGTAAATAGAAACTAGTTACAAATGAAGAACAATTACTTACATTGTTATTCAAAATTGGACTGAAGGAGTGTGGTAAAAAAATCCCGACCCATAGTAGCTAATCCAAATAAGTCCAATTTATCACTGGTACACACAAAAAAAAGGACAGGTTGTTAGGGATATAAGTTGTTAGGGATATATGGACATCGAGTTCATATTCAATTGTTTGAATGACGACTGAAAGTGAACTTACTTTGGAATGATCCGCATGGGATTTGAGATAACAACAAAATCCTCGATTGAACGACCATCGCTAACTTTCCTTCTTTTGTAGGATTCGAAAGGGATGAAAGGGTGCACCAACTACATTCCTTTATGCTTCCGCTACATTCCCTTACCAAAAAGGGGCTCCAAACCAAATGGACTGGTGGCCTCGTTCACTTCGGTGCCTTCATCAATATGGGTACCATGCTTGCTGACCTTTGTGTCCTCGTCTTCCTCTCGAAGATAGAAAACTTGCCATTCTCCCAACTCACCCTCCACTCTAAACTACAATATACATAGCAGTGATTGGGCGACATCATTTGCGTTCTCGGCCTCAATTATCTCTGGCAAGTCGACATCAAAAGTAGGCAAATTCACAACGGAGGCTATGTTTTACCCCGATCCAACTGACCCTACCAACTTTTCAAGGGTCGGGGGCTTGTTAAACGATTTTCCAGGTGCGTCGCTTTGTAGATGCTTAAGCTTGGCAACCAACTCTATGCGAGCACGCCGCTCCTCCTACAATGCCTTTACAACTATCCTCAACCAAACTTCCATTGTCATAAAAAATTCTTCAAACTGCCGCTTAGAAACAAACTCAAACTCCTATGTATAAAAAATAGTGATTTCATATCATAAGTCCACTGAAACCGATATTCAATCAGAAACAGTACATGTGTGTAAATTCAAACTACAATTTACAAGGATTTATGTACCCATCGTTGACCAGGACGATGATGGCAACGCTTCCACGAGTGTATGGTATCCCTTCTTCGCCTTCCCTTTCGGTCCAAATGAAGGTGTGGCCTTCGAGTCTTGATCAACATCTGCAACACCTTTACTTTCGTCCTTCGGTGTTGCATCTATACCAGCCTCAACATCATTAAACATGATGTTCCATTAAGGCGCCATCTTTTCTTCCTTGATCGGAGTAATCAAATGGACAACAACCTACATCGTACAAAATCAGTGTTGCATATGTAAGTACAACCAATTCGTAATACAAAATTCACTAAGTTTATTAAAACTCGAACAAACACAAACCCTTTTTGAGCAAAAAGACTACTCTTTAGCTTGTGAGGGGACGGATTTAGGTAGGTGTCCCGAAGGCAAATCCGGGGCAATAACTGAAGGATATGCATAGAATATACATATAGTATGCACAGGATATGCACAATATATGCACATAGTATCTACCAATTCATGAACAAAATTCAATCAAATATTTCCAGCAATATCAAAAGCATATGCACAGAATATACAAATAGTATGCACAAATTCAACGAATTCATGAACAAAATTTAAGCGTGCCCAATATATAGACATGCATGGATTATGCACGCAGTATGCACGAATTGATGAACATGTTTCAATCAATTAATTTCCACCAACCTCTAAACCACATGCACAACAGAAATTAACATCAAACAACTTAACTATACAAAACACTAATTCGCACCCAAAACCCAAAATTCCCAAATTTACAAGACCTAGGTTCAAATAATTAAATTTCATTTCAAAGGTTACCTCTTTTTGGATTTTGCCATTGAAATCTATTGGAAAGGATGTGCAAATGCTGGGGTGGAAACAACTTTTTCAAATATTTCGAAAGGATGTGCAAATGCACAGCACACACACCTCCTAAATATATAGAGTGGATAGAAAAGGTTGCGTCGGTTGGAAGCTGGGGTGGAAAAGGGTTGCGTTGGCCAGAAATGGGTTGGAAAAGGTTGCGTCAGTCGGAAATGGGGTGGAACAGGGTCGCACCGTTTGAGGTTAGGGTTCTTGAAGCTAAGGGTTGGGCGCCATAGATTTTCGATCAAAGAGGAAGAAATGCTGACTTGGTTTGACAAATTAACTTATTTAAATACAAGAGCAATTAGGTCATTTTAAGGTGTAGGAAAAATCATATTTATGTCCAATTGTTGTTCATGCTTGCATATGGCGTGTGCATATTTGAAATGTCCTATTTCTGTCTCAAGATTAAGAAATTATCCAATTTTGGGGTATTTCCTCCAAAAAAATTATAAAAAAAAAAGAAATCACTATCCCCTAGGAATTTGCGAGAGGTGGAAATGATCTTACAATCATACTCATATTCTAACAGATATTAATTTAGTATTACATTTTTCATTTGATTATTTATTGAAGTAAAACATATTTTCTTTAACATGTTATGTTATATTACTCGTTAATATGAACGGGTCGGGTTTGGGTCAGGTAAACTGTGTAACAGGAACCATTAGAATATTAAATATGTCATGAAAACAGTAAGGACACCGAGCTCTACATGATAGGATGATTTGAATGAATTGGACCAATTGGTGATGTTGCGTGGATTGTGTAAGAATTTGAAAATTGAAATTAGAATTTGATGGAAGCTGTCAACCTCCAACTTCATCCCCAACTCATGATAAGACCTTATCTCTCATTCTCTTCCAAATTCAACCTCAAATGGTGTTTTTCTCTTTACTCTCACTCGACGGCACCCTTCTCCTCCGCTTCCGCTTCAATAAAATCCGTAGGGGTTGGTGATAGGGCCGCCGCCGCCGCCAAGGTCTCGGACGCTGCTCAGCTCAAACACAACTGGTTGGCCTCTCTCTCTTGCCCTTTTCCTCAGAACCCAGACACCTTGGATTCGAGCCGTAGCAATTCGGATTCCGGTTGGGTCATTGGGGTCGACCCGGATGTTTCTGGTGCTTTAGCCCTCTTGAAAGGGGATGACAACCCTGCTTCTTCTTCTGCTCAGGTTAACTAACTAACTGCCTTCCTGCTTCAACTACTACTCTTTGATCTCATAATATCTTAATTTTTAAGAGCGGTTAGTTTGTTAGTTAATTATTCAGTTTAATGTTATTATTGTTTCTCATTCTGGGTATCAACTGTTTCTGTTTCGGTTTGTTTCGATGCGAGGATAAATTCTTGGCAGTTTAACATAAATTATTTTGTACACTGAGAGATTTTTTCATGAGTTTGATAAATCTTGTTACAATGCCATGGATTTTCACTTGCTAATCCTGCTCTGCTTGTTGGCCCTGCCAATCTCTTTTTGTTTTTCGATTTCTCAGGTATATGACTCTCCGCATTTAAAAGTTCTGGTGGGTAAAAGAGTTCGGAGGCGTTTAGATGCAAAGTCTATTGTTCAGTTGCTCGGCGGTTTCGATGCTCCCCCTGGTATGCTCTCCTATTCCTTTCATTTTTTTCCTCTATTCTCCGATCCCTTTGGCATACTCAATTGCATTTTCATGTCTCAGGCACGGTTGCATATGTAGAGCAGTCGACCCCCTTTCCACAAGATGGAAAGCAGGTTAGTGTGATATCTCTGAGTAGAGTATTCCTTGGTATTGTTTTACATCTGGTTCTTTTGTTGTTTTTGTTTTCTTTTGTAAATTGTGCATATGAGAATTGCTCGGGAATTCATTGATAGAAAAGGTTATTCCCTATTGACTCACCCTTGTATCAGGCCTCGGTACGGCCTATACATGATTGGGCCATGACGGTTTTGGCAAGGTTAAAAATGGATGGTACTTATAACCAGACCCAACCGTTGGAGTACCTTATAGGAAAGAAAAAATAATTTTCTTTTGATCTCAAGGCTGCTACCGATTCCTTACCAGTTATCCTGACGTCCTATATGAGATCATTGTCATCCCCAGTATTACAAAAACTTGGAAAGAATCAGAGCCATTAAAACACTTATCTTTGATTCCAGTATAAGAGATTACTAGCAGGCTAGTTAGTCTTTAACACCGGCTCTGCTACCGTGTTGGATAACCCTTGACTTTGAAATCTTAAGTATTCAGGGAATGGACCAACAATGCATATCAAGTTAACCGACCTTGCTCATGTGCAATCCCATCTTGCATGTGTAGGGCCAACAGAGGAGGGAGGGACTTAAACAGATGGGTACAACTTATCCTTGCAAAACTACTACTACTACATATTCCTAGGAAATGTGAGACTATGCTAAAGGAAATTTCCATCAAATTTTACAAACTGATTTTCAGTTCCAGTAGATTCTGTAAGTGAATATTTTGCCATATTTTCCAGTTTATCTCAAGATATTTAGCATTAGGCTTTTTGGTCAATTATTTTAGTTGTAAGAACTTAAATTTCACCAATTCTCTTATCCATTATTGCTTTTTCTTAAAGTCTTCTTTCTTGAATGTCCTAGACTACTGTGATCATTTCCATTTTGCTTGACTGATTGCCTTCCAAATGAAAAGAGACAAGAAAACAGAAATCTGTTTGAATTCTTTTGGTTCTTGCTGAGAGTTTTTTCCTGGATGAAGGGATGGTGGAGTGGAGGTTTTGGGTATGGACTATGGATTGGGATCTTAGTTGCCATGGGGTTTTCAGTTGTTCCAGTGTCATCTATTTCGTGGAAGAACAAATTTGGAATCAGCGGAAGCATGTATACAAAGGTTGGTTGGTCCCAACTATTTACGCGTTCACAGGCTATTTACAGCAGTTTTAAGTTCAGAATTTATCATAAATCTAGTTATATAGAAACAATAGGCTAGCCAATGGTTTGATTCCTTCCAATGTATAAAGTACCAAAAAAAAAAAGGGGGGGGAAATAGGACAACTTTTTTGTATTTGAAATTGCTTAATTTAATTTTTTAGAATATGTCCTGTGCGAGAACTTTTCCATTGAAATTTGCAAATGCTAAGTATTGACATGATAGGACAATATCCAGACAGTTGTGATTTCATCAATTTCATCATTGAGTTCTATGTTGTAAAGCAAAACAAATATGGTATATTAATTCTAAGTTTTGACTTGATAGGATGATAGCCGGAGGGTTGCATCTGCATTATTTCCATCATTGAGTTCCATGTTGGAAAGGAAAAAAGATCACGGTATGTATGTATATATAATATGTATATATTGTTTCTATTATTTGTGATAAAAAAAAAATCTCTAGATTGAGAAAGACAGATGGAACTAAAGAAATAAATGCGAAGCTCCCAGTCTACTTTTACTTTATCGAGGAATACAGGAATGTTGGAACTGCATTTTTCAAAGAGCCCCTTTAGCTTTGCGCTGCTGTAGTGTAGAAGACATGTTTGCTCATATCACCTGTCTTGTGCTCTGTGGTATAAACGCCTGTGCTAATCCTTGCAAAAACATATTCAAAGTCTATTCGAATGTATGATCCTTTTAATCTACATGAATCTTATATGATCTAATTCTGTGATCAAAATAAAAAAGGATTTTAGTGTTCGATTTACTGCAAGGTTCTTTACTCTTCTCTTTTGAAAGGATAGTAAATGATGTTCAATTTTGTGAATTTTCCTGATATTTTAGGGAGGGCTGATGCACTACTCATTGCCGCATACGGAAAAGGGATAAAGTCAGTCTTATCATCCAATCCAGAGATACCTTAAATCCTGCCGATTGCCCTTCTCTGAGAATCACACTTCATCCCGATTCCTTGTTTTTGTTGCTGTTGGCCTTCTATTATGAAGAATGTGAAACATTTGTTATAAACGAAAGAGAGGAATGATGCGTGCAGCATGCAGCAGCTTGGAAGATTTTCTCAGATTCGGATAATTGCAAAGACAGTTGGATTATTGGCTTCACGGCTAACAAAGGTTTTCGGGAACTAATTCTGGCAGGGCTTTTGTGGTTTATACATTGGTCGGAGGCTTGATTGGGATGAAAAGATTAAGAACATTATGTTGATCAACGGCACTTTAATCCCGAGGCATCAGCTCTATGCTCCGATTTTAATATAGAAGCCTGTAATAGTTCAGCTGAGCCGGGTCTAGAACATTATTGTGTACTACTATTAGTTGTTGATCCTCATGAGACTTGATTCATCTTCATCAATAGTGTAATGTAACATTGCTATTATTCTAACCGTACTAATTTGCAAGGGGCTTGTAGCCGTCAAGGGCGTAGCTGCTTTTGTGTCGAAGTGGCAGGGCTGAATAGATTGTAAAATTGGCAGCCTGTGGAGGCATTCACAAGGGATTTTTGGTTTACGGCCACACTGCACACAGCCCCTTTGGGCTAAAGAAACTACCAAATCGCTTGGTTAGCCTGGGCGGCTGGCCAGTCTAATAGGAGAGGTTTACCGGTGAAAGCCAGAATCGAAGGATAGATCTCTGGACCATAATATGCCTAAAGCGAAAATTCCCAGGGACGCCTCTCAAACAGAAAACCGATGGGGAACCAAGGAGAGGATCGAGACGATCATCTTAGGACACAAGATACTGATATTCACACAACAATAAGCTCTTAACATAAAACATATTTTGCATTAGATTCCTCTTGCTAGCAAAGCCAGGCAATTTCCCCAAACATTAGACCTGTCCTTACAAGCAATGAAGCAAAGCATACTTGGAAACATATCATCATCCAACGAACAAGATTACTTCCATCCGACCCTATTGGCAGAATATATTTGAAATGAAAACTTTACAAGGAAACTGAAAATGCAAAATCCAAACCTAGGCAAGCTTCTCTCGAAGCAAAATACAGAATGAATTATCCATTTCTGGTTTAACATGGAAAGGAAGAAAATACACTTGAAGCTCTCGTGATTTGTCGCCCATAAAATGTGAACGTTGTAGTTACTCATGCTGTTTTTTAAGGGTCGCCTCAAAGATGACTCCTTCAAGATTTCCAACTACAGAACGAGTCCCAACTACTTCATTTATCTGCATCCCACACCGTGCAGCTTCACTAATGACCAACGAATCCATACTGCGCACAGAAAAATGCAATTGCACAAGAGAGGGAACGGAATTATAAACAATAGAACTCCAAGCACATTGAAAGTCATTATATCAGCAGTGATGAAACTTCTTCACACGATATGATCTTGAACCACAACAAAGCATATGAATTCTAGGTGATTTTGTTAAGAGTAACAACTGGTGCAAGATAGAAAACATCATGACATGGTGGAGATCTGTAGCTTTTACTCCCACTCTAACCAGTATGGGACATAAGCACCGAAAGCAAATCAGTCATCTTTTAGAGGGATTATGATCAAAAGAACCCTAAACCCCAATTTCTATCTGTACCGTCTTTCAAATGGATCCTCAATTTCTGAAATCACAGAAAAGAACTGCCTGGAAAAGTGATGAAAGAAAAATGTTCAAACTGTGTATACATACCAAAGAAAATGCTTTGTTCTAAGGTTTTTTCATTGCTCGAGAGCATGAACAATTAGCAAGAGCCACAACTGACTTAGGCAAAACACTAAACCAGACGGCACAGCAATAGACGATCCACCACCTCCTCACTTCCTCAATACATACAGCATTACTGAATACAATGATGTTTCCATTGAAAACTTTGGCAATTTAAAATTAGCAGTGATATTATTTGACTTAAACTTTCAGTACTAAATTAACAAACAAATTTTCAGAATAAAATACCTAGGAATCTTTAGTTATGAATGCATAATGGCATCTACATGAGTAGATTTTGAATATGAATGATAATACCAACTACAGCAGCACTTATATAACTCTCTGGTATTACATTCAATAAAGACCTTTTCAGAAAATGTGAAGCAAAAAGCAAACTAATAACAAGTTGCTGCTTACGTCTTTGTTCGGGATACATAGGCTAGTATGAATTTGCATTGCCCATCCCTTCTAGCTTGAAGAAGTTTTTCCAGAGTGTTGAAAAGCAAACAAATGCTCGATTGTTGAAAGCGTATGCATTGTCAAGGGTTATTCTTTTTCTTTTCTAAAATATGCTGGATGAGGAACTTAATGGTGGGATGATTTGTATGTCTACTTATTTCCTACAAAAGAAATATTGAGCAGATAACAAAATCACAATTTTATAAAAGGTGGAAACAGAAGGTACAAAAACATGATTTTCAATTTTCGATAGACGAAAAATAAAGAACGCATTAAACTGGTTTCTATCAATGTACTGTGTAATCCAAAGGACTCTACATGCAGGTGCACTGACTCAGTTATGTAGCGAATAATGTAGTCATGCTGCTTAACTATGATAAAAATTAACAATTGCGGATATATATGTCAGCTCCAAGAATCAAATCAAATCCATTTGTATAAGTCTGTAAAATGTGGCAGATCTGCTCCGAATTTCCCCATTCGAGTTTCTCAGCGACTAATTCTGCATATACATAACCCAAACGAATTATCAACCAAGTACACTACACATCACATGTTTTGAGATTATTGGCTCACCAGAACAACAGTTAGACTTCTCGGAAGATGCATGCAGATCTATATTTTTCTTCAGGATCTGCGACGAAAAACATAAAATAGTCAAATAAGATAACTAGCAGACTAGAGGTGATTCATCAAATGCCATAGCCTTAAATTTTAATACCATGACCTTGCCTTGAGAACTTCATCATTATGGTCTGTTAATACAACTTTGCTGCAAAACCTGCTGCACAGTATTCCAGTAATACCTGTAAATTGAAAAACGGAAGCTACAGAACCAAGACAGATATCGCGCATGATTACATGCACATACATATACATATAAATATTTAGTATACCAACTATCTTATGCAACGATGGAGTCAAGAATAAAGGGAGAGGAAGGAAATTGTTGAAAACTACATACCGACCCCAGAGCCTAACTCCAAAACAGTGCATCCTTGCAGAAGCACCGCATTGTTTGAAAGGTAATCGTTCAACAGCATTGCTCCAGGCCATACCAATTGCCCTGTCAGATCAAAATCGGCTGTTCCAAGAATAGTTAGAACTACAACAATGCATTATGTACAAAGGAACCTGTGAGACCCCGTTGTTTACTTGTAAACGAAATTTAAAGTAATGGCTTCATTCAGATTAGGCACTTACCCAAGTTATTCAAAATCCAATACATTAAAAAAGATCATTACTTATACTTTATAAAGCAAAGGGACAGAAGTTTATGTAACTAAATTTGCTTCAACAAGTTTCATGGTTTGAGGAACCTCCCGTTGTAATCAGTGATTTATTAGTAGAGGATGGTAGCTCTATTTAATTTTCCTTTCGAAATCCCGGCAAGGTTTTTATCGAGGGTTCTCTCAAAAACATTTTGTTTTCGGATATTTCCTGATTTCTTTTAAGACAAATTTCCTGGTTTTAGGAAAAACTTGAGTTTTAACCTTAAAATTGTCGAGTCACTTAGAGAGAGAAGCCAATAAAACTTACTAGAAGCAGAGTGGAGGCAAAGAAGCTCGATAACTTGAGATCCAAATATGAAGGTGGTCAGCTGGTAACTGCACCATTTCATTCACCACTGTGATTTCTGAACGGAAATTACACAGAAGAAGAGCACCAGCAGCAGCAAAACAAGAAAACCCAGACAAATGAAAGGGACAGCGTCCTTAATCTTACTTGTCATCGATGAAGAAAGATTCGTCCAAGCAAACTATGTCGTCTTCTTGTCCTTCTCCTCCTCCTCCACCTCCACCTCCTTCCATCTGAAATATCCGCTGTAGGCGCCGGCTTCTGCTTCGCTATCAGTTTTGTGCTATTCAACTGTCGCTAGCGTCGACACAATTGAGTATATCACTCGTTCAATAGACCGGAATTACGAGTCAATTTGGATTTCCAGCATTTTAATAGATTTTTTTTAGTGATAAATTTCAAAAGATTTAAATTGTGACATCTTACCTCGTCCAGGAAAGTGATCCTTAAATGTATATTCTCATCCCTACTTAGCATGAGGCATTTTGAGAGTTCACTGACTTCGGGTTCCGTAGGAACTCCGAAGTTAAGCGAGAAAGAGGTCATAGCACTCCCAGAATGGGTGATCCACTCGAAAGTTGCTCGTGAGTTCCCAAAAACAAAACCGTGAGGGAATGGTAAGCCCAAAGCGGACAATATCGTGCTACGGGTGTAGAGCGGGCCCGAGATGTGGTGGACCCGGGCCAGGATGTGACATAAATAGATTTTATAATTTTATATGAATTTTAGAAGATTTATATGGATTTTCATTATGATTTTTGTGGATTTGTATGTATTTCCTTTATGCATTTTTAAAAAAAAACACGCAAAGCCGTGCATCATTTCTGATTAAATCTTGCGGCTGTGACTCAACACGAAACCAATTAAATCCATAGCTTATTAAAATCCTAACAAATCTTTGGTGTTTTGACTACACCTAGACATGTGTGGACATTTTTTAAATCTTAATCAACTACCCCTAAATTTGAATGTATTTTTAAAATCCTCTTAAATCCTAATTTAACTACAGCATGATTTCAAAATCCTCATTTAAAATCCTAATTGACTACTCTCGAATTTTAAAGTCTATTAAAATCTTATCAAATCCTAATTTGACTACACCCTCCTACAATTTGTGATAGATGAGCTGTCACAGCCCGTCCTGAATTATTTGTATCGATGTCGTGAAATTACCACAGTACCCACGGACATTGGATGGTGTTGTGGGTGACATACTCTTCGTTGTGGTCTAATTCATGTGTTTCCTAAGTTCTTGGACCCAATTAGGACTTAGTTTTCCTTGCTTATGGTTGGTTGGACCACACACACAGACCACACATACACACCCACACTTCCGTTGACCTCTCTCTCTCCTTCCTCTCGCATTTTCTGCCATTTCCATACAATCGTACGAACAACCCTCAAACCTACACTTTCAGTCACGAATCGAGATTTTGGAGGGTGGTTTAGTGTTCATTGTGAGCTTAGGAACCCATATGTACCATTGGTTGGACGTGAGGACATCGGGATCGTGAAAACCAAGAATTCCCGATTTGTGCATTGTCCATGCACACGTAAATGTGAAGGTTTCAGTGGATTTGAAGGTCCTAGGAAGCTTTAGAACGTCTTCACGAAGCTCGGAGAAGAAAAATAGAGTGATTTGGACGTCGGGAAACCCTAGTTCGACGAGTTGCAAGTTTGGCCGGATTATCGAGGCTTTTTCCGGTGAGATTCGGTGAGTTTTAGGTCCTAAAACTAGTAAGGATTTGTTCTACTCATCATAAACTTCATTTTGGTACAAATTTCATGGAATTTGGTTGAGAAATGAAGAAGATATGAACGTTTGAAAATTTTCCAGAAACCGGCGAAAATTCAAGTTTCAGACGGCGGCGCAGACGGCGACGACCGGCGAGTTCATCGGAGAAGAAGACGGAGTTGACGGAATATTCTAACGCCGTCAGGTAATTTTTTCTCGTATAGGCAAGACGTATCCTGAGGACGAGCTCAGCCAAGAGCAACTCGGGGGCTACGACCCTTCGACTTATCAGTAAGTGGGCTTTTGGTTTTCAGTATATATCTATATACTTGATATTCTCCCAGAAAATTGATTTAAATGATTTATGTTTTGAAAATGCCATGGCTATTGATTTATGCTTAAATTATAATTTAGTATAGCATGCATAAATGTGATTTGACGTTGTGGACGCTCAGGTAAGTACCAGGTGAGTTATAGATGGTTTATGTGAATTTATGATTATGTGAGATGTGATGAGAGCTCATAAAACTGCACCCCGGTGTTAGTGCTCCCACCCAGAGTTAGGGCACAATCCTTCACGTATTGTTCACCTCCCGCACCATATGCTCACCTTCGATCCAAGTTAGGTGCACATGCTTGTTGTACAGACCACTATAGGTGGTTCCGACTCGTAGGTGACCCGCGATCTTTTGCACAGTCTTCACGTGATCGTAGCACTAGAGCATATTTATTTTACACCCAGGCTTGTCGTACAGACCACTATAGGTAGTTTCGACTCGTGTGCAGTATTTGATATGATTGAGATTGGTTATGAGCTATAGATTCAGCCGTACAGACCATTATAGGGGTTCCGGCTGATATGTTATTCCTCATGAGCTTATTTCACCTGAGTTAATTATTCTGTTATTTGGATTTTTGGCATGGGATACCTATGAATATCATTATTTCAGCATGATTTGAGATATGTATATATATTATTTTCTGGGAAACTATACAGGTTTTACGGCGATGGGTTAGTGCTTTTGAGAAATGAAATGGTTTTGAAAAGCTTTGTTTTTGACCCACTCAACTTTGTTTTGCGCCCCTTCAGGTTCTAGGTAGGGGTTATCCCTGGTGGCTTACAAGGATTCTACGAAAGTTCTGACAGATTACCATGAATGTAGGATCACCTTTGGGTATTGTATAATTAGTGTTTATTCTGCTAGACTGCACCTAAACTAATTATGCTCTGGTTGTGTATTCACACTTATTCTAGCACTAGTACCTTATCCTACTAGTAACTTGGTTTTTATTTATTCGTATTTCTTTATATCTATTTTGCTTCCACACTGTGCACATGGTTACGTCACGCTCACGTGACGGCCAGCACGCCTTGATTTCGGTCGGGGTGTGTCATGAGCTTAAGTTCAAACAAAACACAAAACCTTACATAAAACAAAGCAAAACATAAAAAATAAAACATGCTCAAGCAAAGAAGAACTACAATCCAAAACACAAAGGGAGAAAAAAAAACAACAACAAAAACCATAATGTCTAGCAGCGAAAAGACCGTTGCCATTGCCACTTCTACCGCAAAAACCCTAGTACTTTTTAGGCCCACTATTAATATTAGGGGGCGTTTATATCCCATTAACTGTCACTGGACTAGACTAAACTAACAATTAATCCAGTCCGATGTTTGTTATCATGCAAGACTAATGTCTTAATGAGATTAGCCCGGATTCGCTCCAACCACGTCCTTCGCAAGAAGTTCTTAGCGAAACCCCTAAGGGTGCGTTTGTTGCACCGGACTAACTCGGACTGGACTAACTTTAGGGACTAAGCTAGATTGGCTTAGACTAGACTAAGCTGGATTGGCTTAGACTAGACTAAGCTGGACTGACTCAGTGAAGCGTTTGGTGCAGTATCAGACTAGAAAACTGGACTAACAATAAATTATTATATCATTATTATTTTATTATTATATTTTAATTTATTTCCTATTAAAAATATCAACATTAATATGGAAAAATGGGGCATCTT
>JAOTRO020222295.1:0-16789 GCA_028566515.2 Pyracantha coccinea
ACACTATAATAAATACTAAATTATAACCAAAATGCAAGAAAACAAGCAAGCTAAGTCGCATAAATATGCTCCTATCAGCTATTAACTAGGTAAAACACTAATAGGGTTGACACAAAGCCTATTACCCAGATAATACCGAGAAACCCTAATCATGAGAAACCATAAGTAATCAGATGTCTTCCAATACTCCCCCTCAAGCTGGATCCAGAAGGTTGATGGATCCAAGCTTGCCGAGAAGCTTTTGAAACCGATGGGAGGCTAATGGTTTGGTGAATAAGTCGACAGGTTGATCATAGCTCCTGACAAAATGAGTCTTGATGACCTGTGATTATACTTGTGCATAAACATAGTGACGATCAACTTCAATGTGCTCGGTTCTCTTGTGGAAGACGGAGTTGGAAGCAATGTGCATTGTTGCCTGGTTGTCACAGAAAAGAGACATGGACTGAGGGATGAAGACACCTAAGTCACATGGGAGACCTTTCAGCCATATTAGTTCACACACAGCAGATGCCATGGCTCGATATTCCGCCTCAGCACTTGATCTTGCAATGGCTGCTTGTTTTTTACTTTTCCATGTAACAAGGTTACCTCCCACAAATATGCAATACCCTTTTGTAGACTTATGATCAATGGAGTTGCTAGCCCAATCAGCATCACAGTAACCTGTGATCTGAGTGCTCTCATTCTTCTTCATGATTATGCCATGACCCACTGAACCTTTTAGGTACCGAAGTATTCTTTTGACAAGGTTAAAATGCTCCATCGTGGGAGAGTGCATAAATTGGTTGGCAATGCTTACTGAATAGGCTATGTCAGGCCTTGTAGTAGCCAAATGGATCAACTTACCAACAAGTTGCTAATAATAGCTTATGTTTTGAAGTGGTTGCCCCTCCAAGCTAAGTTTGAGCTTGATGTCAGGAGGTGTATAGACAGATTTAGCATCACTCATGTTTGCTTCCTTAAGAAGGTCCAAAACATATTTCTGCTGGCTGAGAAAGAAACCCTTGTGAGAGGTTGCCATTTCTATGCCCAGAAAATATCTCAGTATTCCAAGATCTTTGATTGCAAAGTGTTGTTGTAGTGCATCCTTGAGCTCCTTTATTTCTTTAGGGTTGTCTCCTACAATGATCAAATCATCTACATATACAAGGACGACCAATTTCCCAGCATTTCTTGTGCGCATGAATAGTGAGGAGTCTGCGTTGCTTCTTTTAAAACCAACACTTGTAAGGACTGAACTGAGCTTGGCATACCAAACTCTCGGTGACTGTTTAAGACAATAAATCGATTTGTGCAATTTACACACAACATCAGGTTCATGACTTTGAGGATAACCTGGGCGTAATCTCATGTAGACTTCTTCTTCAAGATCACCATGTAAAAAAGCGTTCTTTACATCCATTTGCTACATAGGCCACCCTTTGTTAACAACAACTGAAAGGAGTACTCTCACTGAGTTCATCTTTTCAATAGGAGCAAAGGTTTCCTTGTAGTCCGCATCAAATGTTTGAGTAAAGCCAAGAGCCACTAATCTTGCCTTGTGTCTTTCTATGGACCCATTTGAGTTGAATTTAACCTTGTATACCTACAACCTACTGTCTTCTTTCCTTTGGGCAGTGTCATAATACCCCAGGTTTTATGTTGATCAAGGGCATGTAGTTCATCTTGCATAGCTTGCTGCCAAACCTGTGATTGATTTGCTTCTTGAAACGATTGAGGCTCAACATGTTCAGATACATTACACAGAAAAACAGTGGATTTAGATGACATTTTTTGATAGGAAACATAGTTGGACGATGGATGGCTTGGCTTGTAAGTGACAAAATCTTGCAGTCTTGCTGGAGGATGTCTTTCACGAATAGGATTTCATCGAGGTGCAGCAGAATGAGACTCGTATGGAGATTCCTCAAGC
Organism: Pyracantha coccinea; assembly: GCA_028566515.2. NCBI lineage: Eukaryota > Viridiplantae > Streptophyta > Magnoliopsida > Rosales > Rosaceae > Pyracantha > Pyracantha coccinea. The sequence continues at coordinate 1,916 of JAOTRO020222295.1, forward strand.
GCAATGCTGTGGAGAGATTCATCTTCAATAGAAGTGTTGGTGTCATCACTGGAATTTTGTTGATCAGTTGCAGCGGGGAATGTTGTGTGATGTGCAGCCACCATTACATTAGATTGAGTGACTTCAGTGGCAAGTATCTCAGTCCTTAGCTATGATAAGGGTTAGTTTCATGAAATCTAGCATCCTTGGAAACAATTAATATCTTAAGTTGTAGATTGTAACATTTGTATCCCTTCTGGGTGGACGAGTAACCAAGAAAAATACGTTTGGTTGCCCTAGGATCTAGTTTGTCTCGATGTAAGGACTGAACATGGACAAAACAAATGCATCCAAAGACCTTAAGGTGAGACATGTCCACTTTTCTGTTTTTGACCATTTCCATTGGTGTTTTGAACCCTAAAACCCTGCTAGGTAACCTGTTGATCAGGTAAGCTGCTGCCATAACACTTTGAGACCAATCATTTTGGTACATTCATTTGGAACATCAAGGCCCTAGTTTTTTCAATAAGATCTCGATTTTTTCTCTGGGCAATACCATTTTGTTGGGTTGTGCCAACACAACTAGTTTCATGCATGACGCCATTGTTGCTCAAATATTGAGTCATGACTTGGGACATGTATTCGGTGCCATTATCAGACCTTAGAACTTTGATTTGAGAGGAAAAATGATTTTTAACAAGGTTATGAAAGTCCTTAAACACTTCCATCACTTCACTCTTTGATTTTAACAAATATAACCAAGTAGCTCCTGAATAATCATCAACAAAGGTTATGAAATATTTGTAACCATCAAAATATTCACTAGTTGGTCCCCATATATCAGAGTGTACAAGTTCAAAAAGATGAAAGGCTCTAGACAAAGATGAACCTAGAGGTAGTCTAGTTGCCTTTGACATATGGCAAGTTTCATAGTGAATTTGTTCTTTGCCTAAGTCGGGAAACAAGGTTGACAAAACATGTTGAGAAGGGTGAGCCAGTCGTTGATGCCATATGGAATGATCTTGAATGGAGGCATGGATGGATTTAGACATGGCTTGGAATCCACTGGGAGAGCTTTTCGATATGTAATAGAGACCATCTAGGTAAAACCCCTCACCAATCGTCCTCTTGGCGACACAATCCTGAAAAATGACATTTTCTGGTGAAAAAATGGCTAAATAGTTTAATGAATTTGTGATTTTTCCCATTGAGAGGAGTCGGAATGGAAATGAAGGAACATATAAGGCCATAGACTCTATTTTGTCAGATATCAAGTGAATTCTTCCTAGATATCAAATGAAGGAACATACAATCCTAGCACCTTCACCATTGGCTATAGACACATGTGATGGATTGAAGTTTCTCAAATTTATGCAATTTTGACACTTGATTAGTCATATGATATGTGGCATCTGAATCTACAACCCAAAAATCATGCAACTCATTGATTTTAAGAGCAGTTTTGAAAGCATTCACGATACCTTTCATGTCTTGATGAGGTAAGTGATCAGCATCGGCCAAGAACCCTGAAAACTTGCCCAGCAATGCAGTTGCACTTCCATCTTCATGGTCAACAACTCGATCTTCCCTTCCCTTCTTCTGTTGGAGATAAGCTGCAAACTCATTTATAAGAGTAGCAGGATTTGCAGTGAACTGTTGGTAAGAATTAGAACTGTTGATAAATGATGCAGTGTTGGCACGTGGATTTGCTCGACTTGTCTTCTGTGCAGTCTTATCCTTCATGAATTTAGGCTTTAGCTTTGGATGCAAGATCCAACACTTATCTCTCACATGCCCGATGTTGTCACAGTCTAGGCATTTCAGATGAGGGTTTTTTCCCTTATACCTTTTTTCATTTGTCAAATAAGCCTTAGCTTCAGTCACATTAGTTGTTGTACCATTGTTCATGACTTTTCTTCTCACTTCCTCACGTTGTATGGTTGTACAAATGCTAGTGAATGATGGTAGCTCTGGATTCATGACGATATGACTTCTCAAATCCTCATATTCTAAGCTCAAGCAAGACAACAATGGAAATTTTATATCTTTAGCTCTTTTAAGAAGCACTGTGGGATCAGTTGTGTGAGGTCTGTAGACATCCAGCTCATTCCACATTCTTCTCAGAGAACCAAGATGTTATAATTTTGCGAATAATATTTAATTTACTAAAATGAAAGAGAATACTAGTGTCGGTCTTAAAATTTACACAGTCTACGTGGTGCACTTGCCGAAACAACTAAAGAGTTAACTACGTCATTCGGCGATTGATTGCTAATGTGGCGTACCAACTTGTTACTGAGCTTGGTCGGACGAATGTCGCTAAGTATGGTGGTGTGGTGAATCGCATTGCTGACTCTTGAATCAAGGGACTTTGGCCGAGAAACAAACACTCTCAGCATTACGTATCATTTTGGTGAATGTAGGTATAAGCGGAAAACAAAGTGCCATAGTTGTGATAGATTTTGGCATTGGGTAAGAGATTGGACTGCAGGGTAAACCATTCAGAAGGAAAGTTGTGCAAACCACATAAAGATGATAGGAAATCTATTCTACGCTAATAGAGCAGTTAATGAGACAAGAGTCAATGGAGATTGGTATGTTGATAGTGGTTATGGCAACTTGTTTGGGCCCAAAATATTATTTTGGGCCAAGCTAGGAGTTGTTCTCAGCCCAATAATCTTGTTCAGGAATTATCATGGGCCGTCTAGTCAGGATCGGCCGAATCCTATTGCAGGATGGATTGCTTTAGATAAGGATGGAGTACTCGAGACCTAGTGCAATGAGGAGTCTTAAAAGGCTGAGGATGTTGAGACTTAGGAGATGAATCTGGTTTGATGATTAGCTCGGTTCAAAGTCCTTTTAGAGTTAGGATTGGCCGAAACCTAATTAGATTAGGTTGAGAAGTTCTAATCTGAGTATGATTTTAGCCCAGCTATGAAGGGTTTTGTTACTATAAATAGAGGAGGGAGCATACATTCAAAGCCCCACCAATACAACACACAAACTGCCCCGTGCAAACTCTTGCTCTTCCCGAAACCTCTCAACAACCTTGAGATTTTTATTTTCTTTTTTCCGCCAACACATCTTCATTTTGGATAAACAACGTTGTTGCCGTAGAGTCGGCCGATCGCGGAGCACCTTCAGTTTGGATAAATAGCAGTACTTCGAAGTCGACTGATTACCTATCCAAGTCTCGATCGACAAGGATTTTTTAGTCCTTGTTAGTAGAGGTCATCTCATCAGCCTTCTCGGGGAAGTGAGGTGTTACCAGATTACTACATTCGGCACATTAAAAGCTGAATCTGATATTGAACTTAGCAAAACTAGCAACCTTGTCTTCAGGACCTAGAACCCGAAGGCCGAGAAGTGTTTCCTTCCTTGGCCATAGTCACAAGATCAAGAAGTCAGCAGTGCACTCAACGTAACATCAACACATTTTACTCCTTGGCCGAACTCGACCGTTGAGTTGGCATGCCCCGCACATAACCGAAGGACGTAGTTAACTCATTAGATACTCAGCCTGCACGCCACGTAGGCTTGGTAGATTTTAGGATCAACATTTTGGCATGCCCAGTGGGACCCAGTGCTAAAGCTACGAAGTTCATGACCATTGAGACACGGTCAGTAAAAAAGAAAACAGTTATATGAAAGTAAACGACCAACCTTTCAGTCCAAAACCCAAGACAAGATGACTTGTCACAGGCACAGAATCCTCCTGTTGCCGTGACACCTGAGGCCACAAGCGCGACACGCTGAGAAAATGAAGTTAGTCTCGGCGGCAAGCCTCATGGTGAAGAAATCCCTAACAAAACCAAAGGTGTTTTCATTGAAGGGATAGTAGAGGATTGCGATGAGGATGTTGGTGAAGGCTCTGATCCACCAACTAGGCTGTTTCTTTGGAGATGACTTGAGGACCAATCTCGTCAATTTTAATAGATATGCAGCCGAGAAGTAAAAAACATGCTCAAGGAGATGCGTGATAATAGTGCTATACAAAACAGATGGCTTGAACTATTGGTTAATAAAGTCCACGAAGGTGGACCTGCCTACCATTCCCGACAACCTCCACTTAAGAACAATCTGTTACCAACGATACAGACCGAGACAGGATCTGTTAGGCTCAAAACGATCGACTTGGAAAAAAGAGGAGGATGAAGAAGTAGATCAGATGGATCCGACCAGAGAACAGAAATGGCGTCCGTTGATATGGTCGAGATCTAGAGAATGAATTATTCAGCCTTAAAAAAAGGGCCGAATTTCCAAAATTCATTCACCCATATCCAGCCTTCGTGGAGAAATTCGAGTACCCTAAGGGATTCAAAATTTCAGACTTCAGCTTTTTTGCTGAAGAATCATCGTTAGAACACGTAGCTCGATTCACTGCTCAATGTGGGGATGTTAATAGCGATTTCCATAAGCTACGATTGTTCAACTTCTCGCTAACCGGCTCAGCCTTCGCGTGGTATATCAACCTCCCGCACAACTCCATCAAAAGTTGGGAGGAATTAGTCGGGAAGTTTCACGAACAGTTCTATCGACTAGGGATGGACGTATTAGTGTCTTCCTTGGCCAGGATGGCTCAAGCCTCTGACGAATAGCTAATGAAAGACCTTACGAGGTTTAAATCGGCTAGAAATTGATGCCGAGTACCTTTCTCTGAAGTAGAGTTCGTTAGGCTCGCTCTAAACTGCTTGGATATAAAGTATAAAAAGAAATTCCTAGGGGCAAACTTCCGAGATATGTATGAACTAGCATAACATGTCGAGCAATATGATTATTCGCTCCGAGAAGAGAAGATCTCGAAATCCCCATCCTGAGGAACGATCTACAAGAACCCTGCAATTATTTATGCATCGGTCAACGGGGAAGAGTACCAATACGGTAGCATAGATGCTGCCGAGATAGTGATTAACAAACCATATATATGCAAGACGTTGGCTCACGCTAGCTCCAAAGATGTCAAAACCCCATCGGCCCTTGTGGAAACTGTCGTTAAAACATCAAAGGTCTACACCTTTGAAATCACCAAGGCCGATGCCATCTTCGACTAGTTACTGCTCGCGATAATTATCAAGCTTCAGCTAAGGCATAACATTCCTAAGGCTGAAAGACTTAAAAGGAAAAACTTATTGCAAATATCATAACTTGAACAAACATACAACAAACAACTGTGTCGTATTTCGCGATGCCATTCAAAGCTGGATTGATAATGGCAAGCTCAAATTTCCTCAAAAACAAATGGTAGTTAATGCCGATCATTTCCCTTTAGGGACGGTAAGCATGGTAGATCTACCCAAAAACAAAGGAAAAGCGAAGGCCGAGTTCATTCCAATGCCATTTGTCCCAAAGCAAAACTCTCAGTCACGGCTGAAGATTGATTTGTTTTCAAATGAGCTGCCCAAAGAATTTTCAGGACAGGCTATCGTCGAATCTATGTTAGACTCCAGCGTAGAGGAAGCGGACGGGTCGATGGTTTTGTGTAGTCGGTGCAAAGCAAACGTTATCTTAACAAAGCTAAAGGAGAAGCCACTTTGGGCTACAATACCGTAATAGCCACCTACGGCCGCAACGACACCTCAAAAGGTGCTTGACGCATGCCAACGCTAGAAAGTTTTCAATGGCTCGGCCCTCAAACACGAAATGACGGGCCGCCTTCAGTCAGACGGCGCCTTGATTTTGATGCACCATTTTATAAGTAGGATTATTATGCGCCTTGATTTTGAGCCACGAGACCAACGTTGGCATAGCTATAACTCTCCTACCAGTGTATATATCGCATTGTTTAAATCATAAAAAAGTCAGCGCCAGCGAATAGACTGCATGGCTTGTTGATAAGCGGCCAAGGCTACCTTGGTTACTAAATGGTTGCCGAAAGAAACAGCGGGTAATGAAGATGATCGACAACCTACGACAATCATGGCTGAGTTACTTCAAGGAAAAAAAGGTGATTGACTTTGAAACTACAATTGAAGAATCTAAAAAGTGCATCAAACTCCTCATTTGGCCTTGGGAGATGAAAGCTCTTTTTGAGCACTTCAAGAAGGAAGAGAAAAGTAAACTTCCCCTCACAAGAGCCAGTAATTAAAGTCCGACGAAATCTTAACGCACCATTTCTCGGTGAAGCTTTGGAATACATGCAGGAGTTTCACAAAAGGCATTTGCTAATGACCTGTACGTTCTACAAAAAGCATACCAAGAGGCCCTTGACCTGGCACTAACTTGCGCTGATGCAGAACAAATCATCCAGAAGACAACAAATCTAGGGATGAGGGCTAGGTTCCAACATATACGTGAGGCTCGAGTTCTCGGCTTTGAGGTTGAACCATATACTGATATAGATACCGCCGAGCTTCCATTCTTTCTCAAGGACCTCCAATATCTGTGATACCATTTTAAACCTTTTTCAGCTGTGTCCCTCTTCGGCCTTACGACCGATGAAAAAAAAGGCATAACACATTTAAATGCTTAACTAGACACAAGGGACGCTTGCATAGCTTATCAGGAGATGACTCGTAAGGTTTCACAAGAGCAGAACCAAATCCCAACATCGAGCAAGTTTGGGGATGACGGTCAGAATGAAACAAGTCTGGTGGATGTACCACATGAACAATTACTCACTGAAGCAAAACATGATCAAGCAAAGGATACTCAAGAGTAGGATGCCTCACCCAAAAATCCAGAAGACGAAGATTCTGACATGATGAACCCTTCGATCCTCGAACATATGGAGATTAGCATGGTCCACATTTTACCTGCTGAGTTTCAGCCAACCACAACCCAACAAAATTTCCTAGATGGCGACGTGGTTGCCGAGGAAGCAACAGAAGTCGACTTTATCGCCACCGAGGAGGTCGAACAAGTAAGCAAATAAGATAAACTGAAGGCAGCTCTTGCCGAACTGTTCCCTTGCTTTCCTTCCGTTAATCTTCAAAATTTAAAGATGATATATGTTACGACTCATACTGAAGGCTATCCGGTCTCCAAAATCTTCGTCGACTATAGGGCGACAGTTAACATCATGGCTGTTGCTATCATGAAGGCATTACGTCATTCTAATGACGAACTTATTCCATCAAGGGTCACCATGAGCAGCTTCGTCGGTGACAATTCCCAGACTAATGGAGTGCTTCCGCTGGAAGTAAATATCGCAGCTCGTAACCACATAACCGTGTTTTTCGTAATCAATTCGAAGACCGAGTATAATGCATTGCTCGGTTGTGACTGGATCCATCAAACGAGCTGCATCCCCTTGTCATTATATCAAGTCCTCATTTATTAGTGCTTTGTTACCTCAATCTATGAAAATCGAGCTTCATAATTTACTCAAGGAATTTAAGGATTGTTTTGCTTGAAGTTACCATAAGATGCCTGGTTTAGACCGAACGCTCGTCGAACACGAATTACTCATCAAACCTGGCTATAAACCGTTCCGTAAACCCCTCTAACGATTCTCGACCAAAGTACAACTCGACATACCAGATGAACTCGTTCGACTACTAAAAGCCAGGTTTATTCGGACAGCTCGATACGTCGAATGGTTGGTGAACATTGTTCCAATTTTAAAGAAAAATGGTGCTCTCCGTATTTGTGTCGATTTTTGAAACTTGAATTTGGCAACCCCTAAAGATAAATATACAATGCCAATTTCAGATTTGTTAATCGACACAGCAGTAAACCACGAAATGTTATCCTTCATGGATGGTCATGTTGGTTACAACCAGATTTTCATTGCTGAGGTCAACGTCCACAAAACTATTTTTCGTTGCTCGGGGGCACTCAGGACTTACAAATGGGTCGTCATGCCATTCAACCTGAAAAATGTCGCATTGCCACATACCAACGCGCTATGAATATTATTTTTCATGATTTAATTGGTACCATCGTTGAAGTATACATTGATGATGTTGTAGTCAAATCGAAACCTCGGCCAACACATTTATGTGACCTTCGACAATCTTTCCTTCCTATGCGCCAACATAACCTTAAAATGGATCCTGCCAAATGCGCCTTTAGCGTGTCAGCGAGCAACTTCTTAGGTTCTCTCGTACATCATCGTGGCATTGAAGTGGACACAAATAAAGCTTGGGTGGTCATCGATGCCACCCCTGACAACCAAGAAACAATTACAATCATTACTTGATAAAATCAAATTTCTCTGCTGTTTCATTTCTAACTTAGCAGGATAGATGAGAGCTTTCTCCACGCTCTTGAAACTTAAAGATTCGGACAAATTTGAATGGCCCCGAGGAGCACCAAGATGCTTTCACAAAAATTAAGGTCTCTCTCACTACCCTTGTCCTTGTGCCACCTCAGCATTGTAAACCACTCAAGTTGTATATTTCGACCGCCGGGGAATCCGTTGGCTATCTTCTTACACAAGACAATGACACGGGACGGGAGCAGGCCATTTTCTATCTTAGCCAAATTCTTAACTCAATCGAGATAAATTATTCACTTGTCGAGAAACTTTTTTTGCATTGTTTTTCGATGCGTCCAAGCTACGGCATTACATGTTCCCTTCTGTTACGCGGGTCATTGCTCAAACAGATGTTATTCGCTATATGCTTACTCAACCGATAGTGAAAGGTCGAATCGGAAAGTAAACAATGGTACTGGTCAGGTTTAGTTTACAATATGTGCCCCAGAAAGTTGTAAAAGGACAGGCGCTCGCCGATTTGTTAGCCCAACATCCCTCTTCATACGGTTTTGGAGGCAACAACGTCGAAATTGGTAGGATGGAAACACGTGATAATCATTAGACGATGTATTTTGACAGCTCTAGTACTTCGACCTCGTCTAGCATTGGGATAATTATCCAATCCTCGGATCATTTCTGATGGTATTTTGCTCTCAAGCTGGATTTCGATTGTACAAATAATCAGGCCGAGTACGAAGCCCTTATCATCGGCCTTAATGTCCTTCACGACTTAAGGGCAGCCCACGTGCTCGTCTTTGGTGATTTTGAACTTGTGATTAACCAACTTCGTGGAACTTTTCGTTGCATGAGTTGTACTATGGTGCCTATCACATGTTATTTGGCCGAGTCATTTGAAGGCATCACATTCAAGCACATGTCACGAGTTTGAAACATTGACGCAGACGACTACACCTAGCCTTGGTTAATCAACAAGTTATCCAACACGACCACGTGATCCGTACACGAGTTATGTCAACACCTTGGTTGTTGGAACGAGAAAATCTTGTTGATGTTTACACAGTCGAGACATTACCCGATAACTGGAGAAGGTCAATTGTGCAATATCTTGATAATCCCAGTGGTAACCATGACTGCAAAACAATGGTACATGCCACAAATTATGTAATGTACGAGGATGAGTTGTACCAAAAAAGTGACGACGGTCTATTGTTATTATGCTTCAGCCTGCAAGAGGCCGCCCAAGTGATTAGAGAGGTACACAAAGGAATATGCGAAGCTCATCAATCCAGACGTACATGCTTTGGCTGCTTCGCTGACATGACTATATCTGGCCAAGTATGGTGAAAGATTGTATTGAGTACGCACGAGGATGTGTACAATGTCAAATTCATGAGCCTATTCAGAGAGTCCAAGTCGAATCACTTCACTCGGTCACCAAACCTTGGCCATTCAGAGGATGGGCCATGGACATGATCGACAAAATTATGCCGTCTTCGGGGTCAGCGAAGCATGCATGGATACTCGTTGCGACAGACTACTTCACCAAGTGGGTCGAAGCAAAGTCATACACCGAGTTAAGTTCTAAAGAAGTTTGTAATTTTGTGGAAGAAAACATCGTGACCAGTTTCAGCACACAACGGTACGATCTTTACATCCGACAGATTCAAGGAATACACGGCGAGTTTGAAAATTCAACTCAATCAATGTATGCCGTATTACCCATAGGCGAATGGACATGCCGAAGCAAGTAATAAAGTTTTGATCTTTATTCTTTAAAAATGATAAAAGAAAAGCCTAGTATATAGAATTTGAAGTTAAACGAAGCATTATAGGCATATCGAACTTCACTCCGATCAACAACTGGGACGACCCCATATGCGTTAACTTATAGGCACGACGAGCTGCTACCAGTCAAGCTACAACTAAACTCAGTGCCAGTAATCGAACAAAGTAGTTTGTTAAGTGCCGAGTACAGTCAGGCCATAAGGCAAGTGTTAGAGGACTTGGAGGAAGTTTAGCTTTATGCCTATAATTTATTAGTGGCACAGAAAAAGTTTGCCGAGCGGGCCTATAATCGACCAGTTAGACAAAAAATATTCAGCGAATGAGAGTTAGTTTGGCAAACCATGTTGCCAGTGGGAATTAAGGATCCTAGATTCGAGAAATGGTTGCCGAGTTGGGAAGGACCATTCATCATCCATAAAGTTCTCGGCAAGGGGCATACCACCTCAAGGATTGGACTGGTTTAACTCATAAATTACCAATCAACGAGAAACTCTTAAAGAAATACTATCCAGCCATTTAAGAGATGCAAGAATAAAAAGTTCATTAATTTTGCAAAAGGGCGTACAATCAGAATTACAAAAAAAATAAAATAAAATCCAACAGCCTACTACAAAAAACAAAGTCTTAAAGGGTCGAAGGAAGGAAGGCTTCAAGAAATACACGAGCTGCATAGTCCGTCAGTCTAGTCCTATTCGCCTCAAAATCCTTTTTAAGCCTCGAAGCAACTGTCGACCTTTGACGTTGAAGTTGGACGATTTGATGATCGAGGTTGGCCACTCGTGTATTCTTTGTTTTTACTACCTGGACCTCCGACTGGATAGCTTCATGAGCAACCATTGCAGCCTTAAGATTGTCCTCTACCCAGAGAGCCCTTTCAAAAGTAGTAAAGTATTGCCGGGTTCACTCTAGGACATTAGATAAATGAACAACATTTTCGGTGCTGAGCAAGCCACCGACTGCAAAGTCATTCAGGCACTTTCCTATGGAGTTGAGGCCTTTGAATTGAATGACTTATGAGGTCGAAAGGGATAGAAGCTCCTACAACTTGATGAAGGCATCAGACTAGACCGCAGTCACAGAAGGCTCGGCCATGGTGGCAGAAGGCTCAACTACTCCGGAAGTACAAGAGAGTAAGGCATCAAGCTTGGCTTCCCATGAAAACTGCACAAAAAGTAAAATTGTTAGAAAAAGTTCTAAGTTAAAAGGCGTAAAAAAAAAGGGGATGTGTTAGACCTGTCGAGAAGAGACTTCGGCCATGCTTGCTGGTTCGTTGCTTGAACCCAGAGAGCTTAATGGACAAGCCAAGTTTTTAAGGCAGCCTTTTAGTTCATGTGGCCGATAGAGGTTATCTATATCTAATGGCCATTGGGGCGGCTAGGAAATATAAATAACATCATTCGGCGCATAGAATTTTCAGTGAATGATAAATGAGTCTTACAAAGCCGAAGTAGCCTCCTGAGAAGGAATGCCGAGATTTTGGTCTTGAGGATGAACCAGCGTTTCGACCGTTGCTTGGGGCTCAATAGGAGGCGTCGTTCCATGTCCCGCACCTTTTTCGGCTGCAGGAGTGTCGACTTGGCCAGACGCCTCGACCATCGGTTGAGGATTGGTGGATGGAAATTAAGCCGGTAGAGGGTGCCTCACCAGCGAGGGTCCTTCGCTCTCGTCCTCATAGATAAAGAAAGATTGGTTGTTAGTTGAAAAATATAGTTTAAATAAAAAGACAAAGGGAGAATGGTTGTACCTCATCTTCTAGGACAATCATTGAAGCTTTTTTTTAGATTAAGGGAAGGTGTCTCCTCTGCCGTGGTGGTGCCTTCTCCAAGGCAGCAGCTGCTAGGCCGACTTCAGGAGCAATGGTCTGCCCTGGAGTCGCAAGACCCTCGATCAATGGTGCAACAACTGGTTCGACTACGACTTCCGTGGTGGGATGAACTTCAGCTATTTGAGCCGAAGGGTTTGCGACACTCTTGTCGAGGCCTGGACGACAGGAGAAGGGAGATGGACACTTGGAGTGGTTGCTTCCGTGGTCTGACTTTATATGACGTGAATTTCCTATTCCCCCTTCTTTGCCTTTTTCTTGATGCGCTTTTAAGGCCGGGCAATGCTGCCTGTCGTTTCGACCTTTGGACGAGGCCATTTGCTTGGCATAACCAGTGCAACAAGGGCTGCCGTTAGAGCTGGTTCAGCTGAAGGATGAGTGATGGTCGCGATCTTCTTAGGAGGAGGGGCGAGTTTCCGTTTAGCCATGGCCATCGCAACCACATTGGCCCATTTTATTGTATGGCTATTTGGAAAAACTAAGCCCGAGTCAGAACAGAGTTTGAATAAATGAACAAAAGGAAATAACAGAAGCAAATGTATACTTTGGGCCATTTCTTTGGATTTTGGAGTAAGAGTCTTTTTGGGTCGATCGCCAAAAATTTTTGTTGAGATTTCCTCGGCCAAAGTACTGAAGAAATCCCTGGCTTAAGCATCTCACCAGTCGACAAAAGGTGCTGGGACATCGAGATACTAGAGTACTCGGCCGAAGGCAGAATCTGGAGTACCATTCCTAGAACTCCTTCTTAGCTACCTCGCATTCTCTTTCTGAGGAGCCAGAGAGGCGTTCTCGGCTAAAAAATGAGTGAGAAGCAAGGAATGGCATAGGGCACCCACGGAGATAGCCCAGTTGATGAGCCAGGAATTTGGGATGGTAGCCTTCCTGCTTCCTCGTCGAGCTTCGGAACCATAGGGTACGTCACGAATGATGATAAATGATCCCCAGGATTTTTGATAATCAGCTTCCTCAGCCTCTTCCCACGCCGATTGTGGAATGATGATGGAAGATGGATATGTTCGACAAAATTTGTCGTCTAACAATGGCAGATTTGGAATTTGTGGTCTAACAAGTCCTCTAAGTCAAGACCCATTACTTCGAAGGAGTTGAAGCTCGGAACTTCTGGCTGCAACGTCAAGAAAATACCTACAGCCAGAGCTGGAAAACCTAGTGTGGGCCTTTTTGGTAGGGGTCGATTTTCCTTACGATACATTTGGCCAAGCACCGAGTGAGGTTGGCAAGGACAGCCGACTAAAGGCCAAGACATGAGCGTTGGCCAGAGCTTCGACGACCGGTATGTTCTCGACCAAGTAGTTATTCGACTTGGCGCAAAAGATGTACTTGTTGTATTAGTAGAATAAGAAAGCCTCGTGTTCCCCTTTCTTAAGATCTTCCCCTTTCGAGTCGGCGAAGTGGGTGATCAGGGTGTTGTAGTTGAAAAAGTTATTGTGCAGTTTCTGGATGTTCACTTTCGGCGGCCTTTGGTTTCCCTTCACCAGGGCTTCAACAGCACATTCCTCGAAGACTGTCTTCAAGTCAATGTCAAATTTGTACCTGGAGAGCGAAATTTCGATTGGGAGGCCGGTGGGAGAGATGCCAAGTACAACTGTAATGTCAAGCACAGTTGAACCAAGTGGGCCAAGGGGAAGGACCATCGTGTTAGTGGCCGAGCACCAGAAGCTAAAGGTAGCGATCACAAGCTCTCGAATCAAGTTCATCTTGATAGTCGAGAGTTTGATGGCATAAAAAATGCCGAGAGATCTCCACTCATCGCCAAAGTATGGCTCCATTCGAGTGACCTAGGGAGCCTAGGTCTTAGTGGTCGAAGGCCAGACACCTTGGATTGGCTAATTCCTATTTCGACCAATCATACCCATGGAAAAATGGTTTCAGGTAGTGAACTTTCAGCATTTCGGTGATGGCTTCTGGGACCTCATCCTTGAAAAGTGGGTCGAGGGTTTGGTGGGAAGCACTTGGCTCATCCTTGAATCGGATGGTTTTATAGTATTCCGATCAGTGATGTTGCGATGCTTATCACATTCTTCGGTGAATTTGGAAATGAAAGTATTGGCAGCCATTAATGAAGATGAAGGTTTTCTGGGTTTCATAGTATGGTTTCTTTTATAGGTTTAGGAGCAAATGGCAAGAGATTCGAGAGATTTGAAAGCGTGAAAATCTGAATGAAGGAGAGTTGGGTATTTATAGGCATTTAGGAAGAAGATCAACAATTTTATTCTAAAAGAATAAGGGGTAGATTCGACCACAATATGAAGAGGCTGAAAAACTCGCGAATTGAGGGTGCATGATTACATGTCACGTCAAATTTTATGACGAAATGACATTTTAGTGCTCACACGATTGAAAGATGCTGAAAAGCTCGCAAATCAAGGCTGCACTATTGCATATGACGGTGGGCTTATGGGGAAAGGACGTTTCAGTGTCCGCATGCCTCATGAATCATTATTAGGGGACAGACATGCCAAGAAGATGCCATGTGGTAGGGAGTTTGAAATGATTGAGATCGTGCAATTATGCTCCATAAATTTCGCCTACGTGGTTGGGGGAGTTCGACTTCGATTTCGCTTCTTCAAGGTTGAAGTTCGGCCAAGACTTGTAGGCTGAAGACCTTAGAAGCGAGGGGGCAATGTGTGGGCCTAAAATATTATTTTGGGCCGAGCTAGGAGTTGTTCTCGACCTAGTAATCTTCTTCTGGAATTATCATGGGCCATCTAGTCATTGTGGGCTGTCCAGTCAGAATCAGTTGAATCTTATTACAGGACGGATTGGATTAGATAATGATGGAGTAGTCGAGACCTAGTCCAATGAGGAGTCTTAAGAGGCTAAGGATGTTGAGACTTAGGAAATGAATTTGGTTTGATGATTAGCTCGGTTCAAAGTTTTGGAGTTAGGATTTGCCGAAACCTAATCAGATTAGGTTAAGAAGTTCTAATCCGAGTATAATTTTAGCTCGGTTATGAAGGGTTTCGCTACTCTAAATAGACGAGGGAGCATACATTCAAAGCCTCTCCAATTCAACGCACAAAATGCCCTGCCCTGGTGATGCGAGATTTACTTGACACTCAAATTAAACCCTCGTTTGACAATTGTAGTAGAATGGATAAGTGAGGGATCG
>JAOTRO020222391.1:0-16788 GCA_028566515.2 Pyracantha coccinea
AGTTCATATGCGGAGGGCAGACCTGAAGATTGAATTTTCTGCAATGCCTTTCACCCATTGTCTTTAATTCTACAATGTCTTTCACCCATTTGAATGCATATATACTGCATTTCACCCATTGTCTTTAACTCTTTGAGTTATTCTTGTGCATATCAAATTGGGATGATGGTTAGTGATAGTGGAAGAGGTCCACTAGTGGCTATGGCGGTGGTTGGGAGCCTGAGATGAAATACGAGAATTGCTAGGGTTTTTTTTTTTTTTTTTAATCTTTACAAGTTTCTTTTATTTTAATTCAATCATGTTTTTGTCTTTTTATTTTCCAAAATAAATAAACTTAATTTTGACCGATCCACATGTGATAATCACAGGATTTTATTTAATGGAAGACTAACAGAACTTTGGATTTGGACCTCAATTGCTAATAGGGCTCACCCACGGGGGTTTAATTTATAGCCATTTCATCACAAGGATCGCATTGAAAGTGACGTGTCACCATAGGGACCACAAAAAAATTTGGCCAAATAAAAATTGAGTAGAAGGGGATGGGTTTAAATCACTTTTACTTTTACCTCGAATCATATTTTTGTTAATATGGAAGGGAAAATAACATAAAACAGGTTTACTGTCATGTGGTGAGTTCAATACAATGTTATGTAGAGAAAAACTCACGTATGACATTATAACTTGACCTGGATGTCAAGATGACCATGAATCGTTTCCTAAAGTCGACACTTGCATAGCTCACTATATAACTTTCGCCAACTATCCAAACCAATAGCCATTACAAAAAATTAAACAAATTCATAACCATTTAAACATCCAATTGTAATGAAAGATACATCCATGAGGATAAAATTCTGACTCCGTCACTGCACATCTGAATTGTAGAAGTTTGGCTTTCAAATGTTGGGAGAGGGGAAAACTGGCCATGACTCGACATGTACTAATTCCTAAAATCCTCTTACATATTCATTGGATCCAACAAGCTTAAACATAATGCTTGTTGGATCCAATCTATGCCCAACAATGCATTACAAGTGGATGTGTTTTCCACATTAAACAAAGCCACCATAAGTTTATTTGATCCCAAGTCAACCCCTAAACATAACACCATAGGTTTTGGTGATGGCCCCAGAAAAATTAGATGTTGTTAACTCCATAGAGATATCAGCATGTAATAAGCTCAATTTTCTTAACACTTTGAGAGGCAAAACGTTCACAGATGCCTCTCCATCAACCATTACTCTTACAAATGGCACTCCTCCTAGATGAGCAGCCATATGAATTGGTCTCATACGGGCCGCCACTCTCGTATTTGAGCTAAGAACAATCGATAGAACTTTTATCGGTGTCACATCTCGGCCCGGGTCCTCATCATATCCTGAGCTCGACTCCGTTGTAGCACGATATTGTCCACTTTGGGCCCCTACCATGCCCTCACGGTTTTGTTTCTGGGAACTCACACGAGAACTTCCCAGAGTGTCATCCATCATGGGATTGCTCTCACACGAACTCACTTAATTTCGGAGTTCCGATGGAACCTGAAGCCAATGAGCTCCCAAAATGCCTTGTGCTAGATAGAGATAGGACTATACATATAAGGGCTTACAAGATCCTCACTCCTGAGTGATGTGGGATCTTACAATCGGATTGGATATTAGACCATTAGATTAGGTTAAAGATGCTTCCTTGTAAAGGGTTATAATCAGAGGCTAACTGTCTTAAGGCTAGTAAATCGATACCATGCAAAAGAGATGGTAATAGAGCAAATTCTAATTGATCATAGAGTTTAAAGGAAGGTTCCTGAAGTTCTAAGGTCTTGGTTTTAAGTGGTATTTGGAAGGTTCCTAAAGTTCTAAGGTCTTGGTTTTAAGTGGTATTTCGCCTAAACCTGTGGTCACCTTCCCTACAGAAACACCAACGTGCTGTGCATTTAATGTTCATTGCCGTCGAGAGGGAATGCTGAGATTTTGGTATCTTTAGCTAGTCAAAAACAATATAGGCCTCCAATGTTCAGTAGAGTAAATTAAAGTCCAAATTTTATTTCCTTGTAAATCATCTTAATAGGTCAAAATCAATGCTAGGGAGATTAAGTTATTAGTTTAGTGTTGAGTAGCCTGCTTATTTCTTTTTAGTGACATATTATTTAGTTTGCAAATTTAGCCTATAAATGTAGTCTCTGTAGAATTACTCTTATTCTTAGTGTAGACAACAACCACTCTTAACAAAAACACCATTGGTGTGCTAGAAATGCACATACACTGACTACATCAGGGCCAAAAGGAATTTATGTATGGAAAAATAGGAAAAAGTGTATACATAATTCATAATACATTGATTCCTGAATATAATTTCTACATTCCGAATCGGAAATATTTCATAAAAATTCATAGTAAATTATATGATTAGACATTTGAGTTCTTCAGGCCCCCCTATGCAGAATAATAATCTTGAGGGTGGTGAGAGCTACGGCTATATTTGACTCTACAAAAAGATACATATCATGTGAAGAAGAGATGTTCAGCCCTTGGTCGTTGTCTTTTGGTTAACTTTGCCTAGCTGAACTCCCACGGAGGAACCAGAGGTAGATCCAGATCCGTCGACGCTGCTCGCCTTCCTTTTCTTTGCCTTCTGAGCCCAACCAATAAGTCCCAAGCGTATATCCTCATCGAATATTGCTTTCTTGAATTTGGTTCCCATCTACATTGCATTGCAGAAACAGAAAAGAACGGAGAACTTTAAAGAATGTGGAACTTTGACAACCACCCCGAAAAAAATTATGCAAAATTTAGCCAAGACAATAGCACAAAACTTGACTAAACTCATACTATTTTGTTATCTGTTAAATGACTAAATTTGCCAATTTTGATGATTGTGGACAAATAACACTCCTTTTGAGTCTTTTCTTGAAGCCCCTTCGAGTAACGACTCTTCTAATCATACCCAAATTCCCTTTGAGTCTTCCTTGAAGGGGCTTACAGGTAAGCTTTGAGCAAGGGGAGTATTTTGTCCATCAGTGTCAAATTTTTACTAAATCCCACTCACGGGAAAAGGGAAGGTAAGTTGTAGTTTTAAACTCGACGCACCTGCGTGACAATGGCATAAAGTGGTAAAGTACTGTAACTACAGAGCACCTGAATGAACACCCTAATGCAACAGAAAATTAAAAGGAGAGGGATTAGCAGTAAGAAATGTTAAATTGAATGTTCTTCGAGTGATTTTCGAACGAAGAATGAAAAAGGGAAAGGTCTTTGGAGTTTTACCCAATAACAAGCCTGGGGACAATGTATCTTACTTTCCCCATTATGCAAGATGTAAAACCATATTGAACCTGCAAAAGAATATAAGCAGATCAAAGATCAAGTCAGTCTCACTTAACAATTTAACTGTAATCGCACGATATGAAGTGGATTGAAGAATCTGCATTTACCCATATCCAGAAAAAGAATGCCATTTCGAAAGCATTTTGGAAGAGGATGAGATGAATCAAGAAGAGAACAAATTTGGGCTTGCCAAACCAAAAGTGCTTGTCTGATGGTTGAACTATTAGTTCTCCTTCTACAGCGATATGCTTCTCAGCAACCTCGTGAGCTAACTGGGTGATCACGTGCTGCAGCTTAGTTCCAACAGCAAGTAGAAGCTGGAGAAAGAGGATAAAAGCGATTGATTACATTGCAAGGAACTGAAATCAGATGAATGATGATAGAGAACAATTAGTGTTCTATATTATGCACAACTCAAACGACGCAGTGACTGAAATGTAATGGAAGGAGTTAGATTGAATGCTTGAATTTGCAAGCACAGCAGATTAAATGAAAATAATGCACATGAGAAATGAGTGACAAAACCCCAGCAAGGTTATGCGAAGACCACTTACAAAGAAAGGAATAAATGCAATCCAGAAGTATGCATGCCATCCTGCACGCGAAAAAGAAAAGAATGTCACTATTTATGGCGATAGCGTTCTTCTTGAAGGCGGGCAATGCAATCTATGCTACTAATTGTAAAAACTGCATGAAAATGTCAAAGGGAGGTGGCTTCGTTTGAAACAAGAATCATACCATCGACATTCATAAGCATGAAGATGACCACAAATATCCAAAGATACCAACTGCAGCCAACGAAAACCATATGGTGAATCAAAACGAATCAAAACCATTTTACAGGGCAGATTGGTCAGAGACATTAAACGTCTCAAAAATTACCCAATGAAGTCACAAGGAACTTCAATATGGCAAAATTATATAAGATAAAACTTGCCTGATACCGACGACTCTTTTAAAATCATCTTCAAGGGCGCGTACCATGTACGTGTAGAAATCAAACTTGGGGTTTCCCCTGCAATGGGTCTGCAGTGAGAAGTAATGAACACAAAAAATATAACTCAGGTTAGGAGCCAAGTAAGGCAATAAACACACAGAGAACTCATCAACCTTTTGTAAAGGTACCTTACCGAGATGAAACCAAGTCGCAAAGTCAAGTAGTCTGATCTGCACACTGATCCATAAAACTGGTTGAGGAAAGAATGCTGGACGTGTGCAGAATAACAAACCAAAAAAGGCGTTAGCATTATAGTATTTCCAATTGGAAAAACAATAAAATTGTACTGATTTCAAGTGAACCTGAGGTCTAACTTCTTAGAGTCCTTAACAGTTCCTATCCCAAGATTGTACTCACCAAAATCGTTCATGGCCTCTTCGAAAAACAATAATAAGCATCAATTCTTTCCTTTTCTTAAAAGTAACGGAAATGCACTAAACTCAACTATTATTTTATCATCTGTGAGTTCTAGCCTTAGTTAAAAACTTAAAATTATATATGTGGATTGATTGCATTATAAATGGAAAAGTATCTTACCAGCCATCCCTTCACACGATAATTTTTACCGATACCCCAAAAGTGATCCTTGACAAAGTCATGCTCCTGAACATGGGTGATCTTTGTTTGAGCTGCACTAAGACAAATCTCGAATTGGGGAAATATACAAGCAACAACAAGATCAATGGTGTGAAGCCTATCCAAATGAGAACGTAGTTCAGCAAGTCAGTTGACAGCTCATCTGAAGACTCGCAGTGCATTTTCTAATGGAATTAAACCCCTGCTAGTTGTGTTGTTGAACGCATAAACATGCAATTGGGACATCACCTGAATCTCATATTCAATAACAAATATCAAAAGAAAACACAGCAAGAATTCATACCTTCATCTACTTCACTAATCTCTTTTGCATTTGCCTCCTCCCATTGTTTCCATTGACGTATCTGAATCATGGTAAAAAAAAAAACCAAGGATGCTATGAACGTGCTGCGTTTAAAACACCAACAATAAACGTCAAGTAAAAGGTTTAACAAAATAATCGGTGTTCTTCAGCTTACCTTTAAACCTCCGAAGACAATAGTGAGAGCACAAAAGGTCACATGGACAATGGCTAGGACAAAGATAAAGATGTGCAGGTGATGGAATGCCTCAACTGATAGCAATGGTACCTTATTCTGTGGGAGAAACAAAATGAAAATAGTCAGAGCACATAATTTTTATGTATCTGCGCATATACAATGAAAGTACCTATTCCGGAAAATGAATTTCGAAAATTATGTCTATCAATTTGCATTTTAGCTGTATCTCTTTTTGGTAGGTCTATCTATCTATCTATATATGGTCTTTTCTCCCTGGAAAATTAGCATAGACAGCATGGCTGCAAGAAAAGCAGACCATTTATTTGTTAACTTGTTCTCAACTTCTCAGTTCATTAAATCATGACAAACAGGAAATGGTTCATTTAATCCCAATTCACAAATGAGATTTGGGTGTGAACTATCGAACCACCTTCATCTAAATTGAAGAGGCTTCGATTTCGCGCCCAAAACCCCTTCGAACTCAATCAAAGGGTTCCAATTTGGTACGCTTTTGAACCAGTCTGCAAGTTCATTAATTAGTATACATTTGAGAAATATCAAAACACAAAAATAAATCAGACAAGTTACACAGAATTTCAAAAATTAAAGCAGACGTAGAAAAATATCCCAATCACTGCGGCGAAAGGATTGAAATAAGAACACACTTCCTTTGACACCTGATACCAATATTCTAATCAATATCTTGTTGATATTTGCTCAAATGTTGATGAATAACAACACTTGGTAGCGTAAGTAAACTGATTGATACCCGGTATAGCCAATCATCCGACACTAAAACATTGAGAGGATCATCATATATAGGAGCAAATATTTTAAAAAAAAAATGAATAAATAAATAGGGAGTTGGGTTATGTTGAAGACACCTTTTTGCCACAGTAACCCTGTTGAGCCTTAGCCCCGGCAGCCAGCAGCCTCCTGGTAGGTCCAAAAATACCGCCAAACACGGAGGTGGCGGAGTAATGGGCAGTTT
Source organism: Pyracantha coccinea (assembly GCA_028566515.2). NCBI lineage: Eukaryota > Viridiplantae > Streptophyta > Magnoliopsida > Rosales > Rosaceae > Pyracantha > Pyracantha coccinea. The sequence continues at coordinate 6,388 of JAOTRO020222391.1, forward strand.
CTTTGCCGTCCAGACCGTCATGGTGGAGTTTGCATGGCAGCCACTTGTCCATAATCTTAGGGCTCACGCAGATTTTGGTGATCCTGTTCTGAAAGACAGTGAGGAGGAGAGAGATAAACCCCAGCAACATCAGCTCCTCCTTCACCTTGAGCAACGCCTCGTACAGCGGCTTCTGCTTCTTCTTTTTCAAGTACTTGCCGCCGGAGTGTAGGGCACGCTCTACCGCGAGAGATATAGCCACGATCACCGTGCACACCACCGCCACCACCCATGTTGGCGTGAACTCTAGCGTTGGGCCTTCTCCACCACCAGCCATTTTTTTACCTTTTTTGTTTTTATTAATTTTTTGGGACCTTTTCTCCTTCTTCTTCTTCTTCTTCTTCCTTTTCTGGTTTTTCTGAGAGTATCCTCTCCTGTGTTTTTACAATCAGTGCTTGCTGTGAGTTAACTTGTAAAGACAAACATTTTTAAGATAATAAATCGGCACTGTAATATTGCACCAAAAATGTGATTTGTCCTTGTCACCCTCCAAAATGTACGCACAAATTAGTAAAATTACAGTGCTCAAATTGAACTAACCGCGTTGAATTCAAACGGGATCTGATTTGTGATGTTTCTTTTTTGCTTGATAGCAAAGAAAGGAAAAAAGCTTTTATTGAATACAATATCGAATCTCATGGATTTAATCGGATTAACTGCCAGTAATTTACATGTATCAGTATGCTCACCTTGTTAACTCTAATGGGCTTAATTAAACGACAGTAAATCTCTTAACCTGTAATTGAGAAGTCTTAACTTCAAACCTCGTGAATGCCAAGATCAAAACTAATTTATTTCTCTCACCGTTTAATGTTAATATATCCTTATTCCCAAAAAAAAATTGGGTCCTAATTACGACTTTGGTAGCAGAAGGCATGACGACCAACCATTTTTCATCTAATTTGTTCATTAAATGAGGGCCGCCTAAGTTTAAAATCGAATAAATGATTGACTAACACGGTACGTGCGTAACATTATTGCTTACTTAAGCCAACCACTAAATAAATAAATAAATTCAAGACAAGGGTTATGTATACCCATGTTGTCTTGAACTTGAGTCAAAATTGTATTTGGATGTAGGCACTAGTTAGGCAGTGCTTATGTTGGTGTATTGTTTAATTAAAACTGAAAACGAGTGGAGGAAAGTCACGATTTCATGTATTGTTTAATTGAAATAGGAAAGCAAAAATATATCAACTCTCTAAGTGAATGCTTTTCATGGCTTAACATTATCTGATTGAAGTCTAAAGCTTGCTTAGTTACAAAATTCCTAAGCTACCTAAACTGTCATGTCATCACGCGAACGTGTTGTTGAAAAGAAAACAAACACACCACCAGTCTCGATCTGAATTAAAGTAAAAAAAAAAAGAGTTTTTCAGGAACATTTATTTGCAAAAATGACGTATATTTTTGGCACAAAAAACTGTTAATTTGGCGTCATCTAATATTTTCTTAGCTCCGATCTGAATTAAAGTATAGGAGAAAGAACTCTCTCTCTTTCTCTCTCATTTTTTTTTCTCTGGTCAAAGAAAAAAAACTCTTATTTGCGCAAATGATGACTCGTTTGTAAATGTTTTTAAAATAACTCAAAGCATTTAGAAAATAAATTTTTGGACTCTAAAAGCACTTAAAGTGCTTCTTATAGGGAACATTTCAAGTACTTTTTCATGATTCACTTGTATTTTTTTACTAAAGATTGGTTTCAAAAACATTTTCATACAAAGTGTTTTCAACAATTTTAAAAGCAGCTCCAAATGAGCACATATATTTTGACACAAAAAAACTATTAATTTGGTGTCACATAATATTTCCTTAACCACTAAGCTGCACTTTGTTATTATCTATTTTGTTATATTGGATGGATTCCAATCCATGATCTTAAACCCTATTTCCTCATTCTCCATAATACCAAAAGCTTGAACATTTGGTATTATTATCCAACATGTTCATACGTAGACACAATACGCACGCAAAGCAATTGAATCTTTAGATTTTATTAATCATTTTACTCAATTTCCTCCCATACATCATAATTATAGCCATATGAGCTATAAAACACATATGACATGCATAAAACATAAAATGATTGAATAGAAAAATGTTATTAACAAGGGAAGGGATTAGATAAACCTGGTCTCTGCCTCGTGAAACCAAGAGAGGCACAAAGTTGCTCACGAGCCAGGTACGGCCTGATTGTTGTTGTTCTAAAGTCGCAGACGTCTTCTATCTGAATTTAACGATGGCCGTCTACGACTTTAGAAACAATACCCTACTTTACATAATTTTGATGCGGTATGAATGCTTTCCTTCTATTTATACTCCAGAAATGCTTTCCTTCTATTTATACTCCAGAAACCAATAAACATTCCATCTTTTTCTCTCATATTGTAGTATTGTTCTTTTTATTTTTAGAAATTTATCTTGTACTTATCTTTCGACAAGAATATATATAGGCTCTTCAAGGGAAGGGATTCTCATTTTTCAAAAAAAAAAAAAATTGGAACACCCTCTTGACCATTAAAGCCAAATCTTACGGTCAAGAGAGTGACCCATTTTTTTTGAAAATTGGGAATCCCTTCCTTTAAAGGCTTCCTATATATATATGTATGTATGTATGTATGTATGTATGTATGTATGTATGTATGTATTGATTCGTATACGTACATTTATATATGTATAGGATAGTCCAAAGAAGAAAAAAGAGGATAGACATGTATATACCAGGTACTTAATTTGCATGACATTTGTATACCAACTCATAAGTTTCGTTGGTTCACCATTTTTCTCGAATGCAAAAGCTTAAGTCGTTGGGTCGACAAGTTTACAAACGTTTCAAGGGGGAGAGGACTGTTTCCAACAACAAAAAGAAAAGAAAAAAAGAGTGGACTAATCTAGCTGATGCAATTGTTTCTTTAATTTCCCACTAATATAAGTCCAAGTTATGGACTGTAGAACGTCCTAGAGGCCAAATTTGGTACCAAAAAGGAGAGAAACTATTAGTGAAAGAAAAAAGAGACATTTTCACTTTGTATGAACTAGGGTTTTTGGTTAGAATAATTCTAGGAAAATCATATTTTGGTAGATCACTTATATTACTGGTTTATTATAAGTATAAGTATGATCGACACAAGTAAGTCTCACATTATTAGAGAAATGGAATAATATGGTCTATCAGAATACAGTCTCTTTATCATTTTCTTTGAGTTAACCAAAACCATTTAAATATGCATATAGTTCGTTCAACATTTCTATATATTCTTGGGTAAGAGTAAGAGGACCAGATTTTTTTTATTTTTTTAATTTATGATCATTTCATTTTTAGAATTTTTTTTAATTTTTGTGCTTGAAATAGGAATGTACATATATGAAAGACTTGGTGAACAAAGAAGGGTGATGAGAGAAAGGGGAAAAATAAGAAAAAAGAATGGAAACAAAATTTCGAAAGTGAAAACAAATTGAAATAAATTATGAAAGCGTGAGCTAATATGTCAAATGTGGTTAATACTTTACAAGAAGTCATTCCTCTTGGTATGATAATATGACATTGTTTCATCATACAAATTTTATAATCCAAACCGTTCATTTTTTTTTATCATCATCTAAAGATCATCCATTCAATTTGGCTATGTTTTGTCATTTGTATGTTTTGAACAAATTGATGTTTATAATAATAAGTAATATCTTATGATTAACCGTCAACTTAGCAGTTTTCCTATTAAATGAATTTTTTTAGAGATGACATTTGAATGATGATAAAAAAAAATAAACATTCAAATCATGACCTTTGTACGCTAAAACCGTCATGTAAAAAATTACTCCTTACACATGAAACCAAGCATTGTATGTCGTCAACCAATAAATAAAAAAAGAAAGATAAATTAGTCGAAAGCAGCTAACACGATGAAAATACAAATCAATGAATGATACAATTTTTGATCTTTGTCAATATATTGTTAATACTTGATGGATAAAATGGTCAATACATCATGGATAAGTTTTCTTTTGATCAAGAAAGTAATTTATTAAAGACAAAAACTACTAGTACAACCGTTACTAATACAATCGAAATTAAAGACATTAAGCGCAGCAGAAGGCAAGCTATGATCCCAAATATGAGGATTCACAATTGACAGCCCGAGATGAGCAAAGGCATCCGCAACAAAATTTGCCTCCCGGTAATATGCTTCCACACAACCCAGTTGAAAGAGCAAGCAAGACTACGGGCATCCTCAATGATAGTTTTAATCCTCCAGGGGACCTCCCAGTTACCTTGCACCGCCTCAATAACAAGCTTCGAATCTCCCTCAATCACCACCTTTTGGAAGCCCTTTGGACCGAGCAAACTTAAAGGCCTTCTTTCAATCTCATTGCTTTAGCAAATGTAATGGTGACCCCATCCAGATTGAAGGCACCCGCTCCCATAACCTGACCGTCACAATTTCTGAGAACAAAAGCCAACGTCACCCGATCCTTGGAAATCGATCCGTCAAAATTCAGCGTGATCATGTCCTTTCCGGGGAATGCCATTCAACGATCTGATCCGGGGGAACAGTACCTGTACTAACCTTCCTCACATTATCTATTGTATGGCTTAACTGAACCCCTTCTTCGTTTAGTGTAAAATATTGACGTACTCTCAAAAATAAAAAAATAAAAAAATAAAAACCAAATTATTTCTTCCCAACCATATTTGCCAGCCATTTAGAATAACCTTGCTTAAAATTCCCATTTCAGAAAATTTTGAAAAGCAAAATAAAACTAGGCTGAAAAGACAACCATAACCCTCTAAAAACTCTGAGTTACAACGAAAAACCAAAGGAATGGGGATAAATAAGTCAAATAATGGGAATAAATATGTCAAAGAAATAAAAGCAGAAAAATAAACCTGCAGGGCAGGGCAGGGCAGCCCTTTCGTCCCCGACACACCCAGCCACCACCATTTCCTCGCTCCAGAAGAACCTGCAGAGTGGTTGCGCAGCCCTCCCTCTTCTTTTCCGAACGTTGAAGGGTTAAAATATCAGCAGTAATTGTTCATTTGAAGAGGTTAGTCCATAATCGTATTTTCGATTCAATTTATTTGTCATTAGTTCTTATCAGTAGGTTATAAGTTGAATGTGTATATTTTTTGTTCATATAAATTATGTTTCGTTTTTTACGAGATTTTGTCATTGGGATGCGCTTAAAGTGTTTGATGAAATGCCTCAATGAAAACAAAGCTTAGGAATTGTTGTGACTGTATGCTCTACTTTGAGTTAAACTGAATGACTAGGTACTGTACAACTAGAAGGAATGAAGTCAATGTGGAGCAAGTAGGCCAACATTTTTTACTAGTTGATTGAGCTCCAACACCACCAAATTGAACTTTGAAGCAGCGGAATTCGGAAAGGGAAATACTTGGAGATGTGTTATTTTCTTCTTTAATTAGTTGTGAGTTATGTGGATTTGTTTCAAACTTTTATCAGGTGACCGTTTTCTTATTAGTAATGACAACGAGGGGTTGATATTTTACGCCATGAATGTATATCAAAACACTGTGATAAAGAATAATTGATAATCATATGCCCAAAATGATATTTGAAAATCAAAATACTCCTGTTTTGAATTTTTTTTTTTTTTTTTTTGGCAGTTTTAGTCCGGCCTTGCGCCCGACGCAGGCAGGATAATACTTAGTCCACCTTAAATCAAGCCAGCTAGCTTAGTTCCTGAAACAGTCCGGTACAAGACAGAGGCTCAGGGCCAAAGGGGTAGAGGAAGATCTAGGAAGACTTGGAAAGAGACCGTAAGATAAGACTTGGAGTATTTGGATCTAACAAAACACTTGGCACAAAACTGAGCGCTGTGGCGTTCTAGGATTCTTACAGCTGACCCCACTTAGTGGGATAAGGCTTTGTTGTTGTTGTTGTTGTTGGAGGAGCAACTTTAAGTTTCAAGATTTAGCAGATATTTATAGCTAATCTCCTATATCTATATTTGAATGAAAGAAGAAATAGATAAAAAAAACATAAGGATATCAAATGTATTGTACCTAAGTTATTCCAAGTACATGTTGTCTGAGTTTATCCTTTTTTTTTCAACAATGTAGCCTAATGATCAGATTTTAATCCTTTTATTTTAAGACATGCATCTGAAAATATTATGTGTTACATTGGAAGTATTGCAATCGATTGAACTATGCTTGCATTCTTGAAAGATGAAATTAGTTGAGTCCTGATAACCCAATGCACTGTTATTAGATTGACTTTAATTCTCATTTCTATTTCAAATTGTGTAATGGTGGGTGTAATGGTGCAGACACTCTACACACAGTATGCAGAGAAGAATGATATGGAAGACTTGTCATTTTGCAAGAATTCGTTGCCTAGTTGATCAAAAGGCGTGTTTTACATCCAAGAGAACCCTTACAGTAGGAGGAGAAACAGATGATCCTTTGTATGCTGATGTACCGAGACCTCCTAAAAAAATGTCAGAAAGGAAGCCTTACCCTACACCCATGAAGGTTTTGATTCGAAGAGCCAAGGAGGAGAAAGAAGCCCGGAAGGCTGAGCCTTGCAGGATGCTTGAAGAACCACCTGATAATGGATTGTTGGTCCCTGAATTGGTTGAGGTAGCTTCTCAAGTTTACCAAGCTCGAAAGTCCCTCCTGTTTGGCTTGTCAAAACTTGTCCAAGTTGTTCCTGTCCAACGGTGCAGGTATCCAGAGGTTGCCTTTTGTTTTTTGTTTCCTTGTTTTCGTTCCTTGAGTTTGTTTACAAGTTTATGTGTCAACTCTTATTTGCCAATCTCACCTTAGTGAACCAAATTTGTGCATTTCTATACATTGAGGTTCCTCTTTTGTCCAAATTGCTTAGGATCGTGAATGTAGACTCATATACACTGGGAATCTCCTTTTATCTATTAGTTGGATTTATATCTTTTAAGGGGTTGAACAGTTAGTTATTGAGGTTGACTTGTAATCTCAATGTTGTATGTGTATTGCTTGGTGCTTTCAACTTGTCAAAGCAATTTCCTGTATGGATGGCAGGGCTGGTGTGCAGCTAGTTTGGGGAAGATATTTAGAGTCTATGGAAACACATGGAAATATTTTACTGAAAACTATTAAGTCAATGGCTAACATAAATATGCAGGCTCTTAATCTATTTCCTGTAGCTGGTTGATTTACCGAATGCCATCCTGATCAGAAATATAATATCCTTATGCTTGTTAGTTCGTCGTCGTCTAATTTAAGTAATTATTCTCAGGTTTTGCTCTGAAGTTCACATTGGACATGTCGGTCATGAAATACGAACTTGTACGGGCCCAAACAGTGGTTTTAGGAGTGCGACACATGTTTGGAGGAAGGGAGGAGTTCAACATGTGGTTTCCTTTCCTAAATGCTTCCATCTTTATGACCGTGTTGGAAAACCAAGAGTTGGGCATGATGAGAGGCTTGAAATCCCACGAATCCCTGCCATTTTGGAGCTCTGTATACAGGCTGGTTTAGAGATTGACAAGTACCCAACAAAGAGAAGAACGAGACCTGTATATAGTATCGAAGGAAGAATTGTAGATTTTGAGTCGGTTAACAAAATGGATGATGTGAATAGGAACTCATATTCTGGGATTGTTGATCTCGTATTACATTCTGATATTAAAACTGATGTTGTGGAGTTGAGGAATTCAGATTCACAGAGTGATACTAACCTTGTGGATAAAACATTACCGAACGATAAGGTGGGGAAGTCTTTGAGTGAGTTAAGTATTATTACAATGGACTCATGGTTTGAGATGATATCCGGAGCAAAGAAGATCATGGAGAAATACAGTGTGAAGACTTGTGGATATTGTTTAGAGGTTCAGGTAGGTCCCAAGGGGCACAAAGTGAGGATGTGCAAGGCTTCAAAGCATCAATCTCGTGATGGTTTGCATGCTTGGCAAGAAGCAACAATAGACGATCTTGTGGGTCCGAATTATGTTTGGCATGTCCGCAACATAGATGGTCCTGCTCTGGATAACAACCTCAAGAGGTATTACGGAAAGGCTCCAGCTGTGGTGGAGCTATGCGTGCAGGCAGGTGCACCTGTGCCAAATGAATATAGGAGTATGATGAGATTAGATGTAGCTTCCCCAGAGCGCGACGAGGTTGATCTGGTTGCTTGAGATAATGTTCCTCTATGTAGATGAATCGGATGTAGTAAAAGAGATGTAAACCTCCATATTGTGACGCAACTGCTAGCAAGGGGAGAAGGTCTCTAGCTAGAACTCCTGGTGTATTAGATCGAAGAAGTATCTACTTCCGGATTGTGGCTTATGAATGCGAGAGTTTTGTCTGCAGGGTTAATAGTCCACAAGGTTAGTAGTCCACAGGGTTAGTGTCTTACTTCTCTAGATTCTGTTGCTCGAATTTGTCAAGTGAAAGAGAGCGATAGGATGAAGAAGTAAAGAAATATGACTTGTGGGCTGATTATGCATGAAAAGGTTGTAGATATGAAAAAAAAAACTATATTCCTTATTTTGGAGGAAATGTTTGTATACATAGATTGGGTAAATATTCCTTCCATCCCCTGCTATGGTGATTTTCTTAATGTCGACCTGCAACTTAGCGCATTTCGTCACTACATTATAGAAGTAGAAATTCAGATTTCCTGCCTCGGTTTGACATTATACTAACACTGGATGAATGTAGATAGAAATTATTAAGTTTTTTATTTATTTTTTATTCTGGCGTTCGATGGATGACTTAACTGTAATTTTCTACTGTTGTTCTGATTTTGTCATTGTGTTATAGTTCATCCAGCAATGCATTCAATGGATATTACCAAGAAAGATGAACTTGCAGTTGCAAAGTATTAACGGTGTCATGGATCCTTTCTCTAATAAACATATATACGCATGTAAATATGCATATTGTTAAAATCTATACTATTATTAAGAAACCTTCCTTGTCAACTTTTTGCTCATTTTTTTCCTATACCCTCTTTTTTTTATACACAATATTTAAGACAAAATAGTAATTTTGTACATTTTGACAAAATGACAATCATATCCTTATTTTTCCTATTTTACATCATATCTTAATTTTTCCTATTTTACCTTTTTTTTTTGGGAAAATGACAATTATATACTTTTTCAATTTTACCCTCATTTTTTATACATAACATTTACATAAAGATGACAAAATATTAATTATGTAATATTAAAAAAATTATGTACTTATTAAGAAAAAATGTTCACACAACAAAATGTGTGCTCTTTACTAATAAAAGATAACAAAAAGAAAACGAGAGACTAAAACAAAACCTAATTGAAACCTAACTAAAATAAAGACACGAGAGAAGACAAAATAAATAAATAAAGGAAGAAAATAAAAAATAGGAAAGCGTGACAAAATAGGATCTAAACATTTGGACTTGGCATGTGACATAGGTTCATGGAACAAGCCCACGTGATTGCACGCTCTTATGGAATGAAGCTGGTAACCACGTGATCGCACGCTCTTATGGCAGGTGACAAAACCGATGGTAATGGAATGAAGCTGGCATGCTTTTCTTAAAATACTGTTGCTGGGTTGGAACTGGTCTCCACACGGGCCAATGGAAGATCAAGTGGGTTGTAAAACCCTAGCACGAATCCATGTGCACGGCACATGTGCATCAAAACCCTAGCACCGGTATGGAGAAAAGCATTGGATTCCTCGTTGCTAACCTCGAGCCCAGAGCCGAACGGCTCTCCCTCTCTTTTTAATTACTGGGATACGGAAATTTCCGCAAATGAGGAATATTTTAGAGGTGATCATGTTTGATATATTTGTGATAGGTAATGAATGCCTACACGGCTTGTGGTTTTGTTTGATATATTAAGTTCTCATCCCTTATTTTTCTATTTTATTAATTGAAATCTTATTTATTTTAATGTTTATCAAGATTAATTTATTTTTATCTAAGTCATTATTTCCATAATAAATATTTACATGCCAGCATATTTAAATTTATTTTCCAAATATATCCATTTAGTGTTAAAAACTTTACTCATTTCAATTTGCAACCATTTTTTTTCTAATTTGTGCAAATTTTCTTTCTAATTTTAACTCATACCCATATTTTAAACTTTTATTTGTACTCATAATTTTCCAAATTTTTCTACTTGTACCCATAATTTATTTATAATGTACCCATTTTCATAAAATAAAATAAAAATTGCACCACTTTATTATGTAAAATGTACCAATTTTTAATGTAAAATGTACCCTTTCTTTTAATGTAAAATGTCACAGCCCGTCCTGAAATTTGATTATCGAAGATGTGAAAAGACTAAAATGCCCTTGGACGTTTAATTTCGTTGTTGTGGTTAAAGCTTTGTTTATGGGCCAATTGTCTTAAATCCTAC
>JAOTRO020222490.1:0-16786 GCA_028566515.2 Pyracantha coccinea
AATGTGTTCCTCGCTTTGTCATTAATTTTCCTCCTTGAAATTTTGGAGTGCTTACTAAGTTGTATGTATTTGTATTTCAATACATCATTCCCTGATTTCCACTTTTATATTTTCTCAATAGCTAGTTATTTTGTAGATTTTTTCTGTTTATATTTTCAGAACCATGTTGAAGGGGATAGAAAATGGGGGATTCGTATAGCTTGCCAAACGGGGTTTCTTACTCTAGAACACATAACAGAAAGCATCTGTTTTAAATGTAGTTTCTCCATCCATTTATATGGTAGCCAAATTTGTATCTTGTCAATAAACAAGGTAGTACATGGGAACCACAGAGATCAAATCGGGGTTAATATGCAGTAATGATAAGCGTTCTTTTATAAACAACAATTCATCAAAAATTAATGCAACCAAAAGAAAAATTCACAACCAGAATACTTTAGGAGGGTGTAGTCAAACTTGGATTTTAGAAGATTTTAAAAGACTTTACAATTCTAGTGTAGTCAATTAAAAGATTTTAAAGGATTTTAGAATCCATTCAAATTTAGATGAAGTCAATTAAAAGATTTTAAAGAATTTTAAAATCCATCCAAATCTAAGTGTATTAAAAAAAATTAAGATTTTGGAGGATTTCAATCAGTTGTGGATTTTGTGAGATTTGAGAGCAAGAAGTATATATAACCAAGACTAAAAAGAATCCAACCTCACCCTTTAGGATTTTAAATCTTTTTCCATCTGGGCAATCCTCAAATCTCTACCAACCCCAGCCACACATAGGTAACCACCATATACTTTGGTGGAATCTCTTTTTGTAAGCATTTCACAGTATTGCACACAGTTTGAGCTAGGTTTTTGGACGAGTTCTTGAATTCTCGAGTTAGAGGGGAATCACATTGATGCTCAATTGTTAGAACTTAATCCAGTGTTCAACACCTAATAGTTGATCCCTAGCATACAAAATATTAGTTTGAAGCATTCAAAGATATATCATACATAGGATTAGGATCACAGTGCTGCAAACTAAAAATATTAGTAGTGCATGTAAAATACGAATCTGTACATCATCTGTTAAGCTTCTTTATTTCGACATTCAGCAATTCTTTTATTTCTTTCAACATTTTGCCACTTCAATCACTGAGACTTACGACCGGTAGGTGGTACAAAATGTGTAGTTTGCAACAATGGAAAAATGAAGCTAGAGACAGGCTTGATTGACTACAAGATGTGCAAAAGGTGCAGGTAACAGTTTCTGATACTAGTTTCCTGTATTATTATGACCGTTAGACCTTAATTAGACATGTATGATCATCGAAGGACATGATCGATCTAGGATTTTGGTCAATACTACTCTCTTGCCATTCTGATTTTTTAATGTATGGGTACTACAAGCACTATTGAAGTACCATAGCATACATCTATGGCAAAAGGGCAGTTGGTGGTGGTGGTGTATAGCTCACCAAAGTTATGTTGATATATCAATTGAGAAAGAGATGGAGCCGTAGTTGTGTGAAAGGAAACCCGAAAAGGGAGGGGATAAAGTGGCTATCGAGTACAGTAGGGCAAGGACAAAGATTTTTTTCTCTTTTCTTTCAATAAAAAAAATTATATGAAAATCCACCACAATCCACCAAAATCTACAAACTAAATCTATTCAAATTCTTTAAAATCCATATGAATTTTGTAGGAATCTTAAATCCTACTAAATCCTATCAAATCTATCACTTTTAAAACCTTTAAAATTTTAGTTTGACTACTTACAAAACAAAGCCACAACGAAAAACATTTTATCCATTAAAGTAGTAGAAAATGTTGCTTGCGAGCGCATGCGGGTAGGTACCATATTATACTATTTAATTTAACTCCCAATCTTGGAGGATTGTAAGAGCAACTCCACCGTTGCAAAGCCCCCCCTCCCGGGCTATTCACTATTTAATCTATCCAGTGAACAGTAACTGCCCTTAATGAACAGTACTTGCCTTTTGCATCTCCACATCTACACTGAATAGTCCTGCCAATAAGCAATAAAATATTAGTATTTTTTATTATTTATAATTAATATTATATTATTAAGTTATCTTTTCCAATCTCTTCCCGAAACTTCTACCATTTTTGTTTTCTTCTTCCTTCCCACTCTCTCACTTCCCTATCCCTCATTGTCTTCCATTTTTTCTCCGGCCGACCGTCTCCCTCCCCGCTCTCTTTTTCTCCCCCATTTCTCCCTGTTTTCTTCCTCAAATGAGGCAGTTGCGGATTTTGCACCTAATTTAGATCGAAAGACCAGCAGGTCACCCGCTGACATGTCTTTCTTCCTCCTCCTCCTCCTGGTCCTTTGCCGCTAGGCCCACAGAGGCCGCCTGCTCATTTCCAACTTCAACTAATCAACGTCATCCGATTTGATCTCTGATGGAGTCCACCACCACCGGTCCCACATCGTCCTCACTCTCAAGAATGCCCTCTCGGCGGAGGACTCCACCTGCGAGCAGACCTACGGGTTCTTGTCCTGCACCACCACCGTGATTGGCAACCTCTTCTGATTTCGATGTTCTCCTTCGAGGGTTCCGGTGACCCATGTTTTAAATTGTGGCTGACGTTACCCTTGTGTCACGTGGCCTTCGGGCTGGCAACTCTTGCCGGGCCTCTCCCTCGGGCCTGCTCGAGCTCCCTCGCCAGCACACGCTGAACCTGCTTGCTCGAGCTTTCTGGCTTTGTTCACGCCCTTGTCCATCGGGCTCTAGTACACGCTGGAGCTGATCTAAGGATTGGAATGAAAAACGGGCTGAGGTTCATTTAGGTGCTCGTTTACTGAAAAATTGAAGGTGTGTTTAGTAGCAAACCACCAGAAATCCCCTATTTATGTGGTGCCTACATGTAAATTATGTTGATATTTTTTGTGTTGGATGACCAAATCTCCACTTCGCAGCCAAAGACCAAATCTCCACTCCGCAGCCAAACATGTGAAGACCACACCAACGCTCAAAAAATCGACTCATACTTTATTTTGGGGCTCCAGAACTTCGAATTCACCCTATATTCGTAACCAAAAGCTTGTGTTTCCATTATGAAAGCGTTTGAATTAGTGAGATTTTACTTGTTGTGAAAATAAGTAAAATTAGGGTATATTGCGTAAGGGTTTTAGCTAGAAATGCAAGCGGTTGCACCAGGGTTTAGTTACTGCAAATCCACCCCATGTACAATGGCCACACTTAGTCAATCGAGTTCAAATAAAGTTTCTCATCTTGGAACTGAGCAGGAACCTTGTTGAGTTATTGCTATACTACTAGGAATTATTTTCATATGTTATTTGGAGTTGTTGCTAAGTGGACCATCTATTAATTTTTTTAATTTTTCAACTAGGAAAACATATATGACCTATACAGTATATAATTCTGATACTATCAGCAAAACACTGAAGAGAAAAAATATAGATTTGGGCCTTTGATAAATTATTAGAAATCCAATTTTAAAAAAAAAAAATCTGAATTTGGTAAGTTGAGTCGGTTACTAATTTCAATTACAAATAGGAATTGAACTTTCTGAACAAGTACCCTTTTTCTAGGGGTTTAACGCGTTTCTTAAGTTGCAAGCATAGTTTGCATCATATATATATCCAAACTACAAGAATACCATCTTTGTTTCTACTTCCGTCACTACTCTCTCTCTCTCTCTCTCTCTCTCTCTCTCTCTCTCTCGATATATCTACACCATGGCCTCTATTTCAAAGTTGAAGAGCAGTAAGATGGCCATCGGGCGCAGCAGAATCCCCAGCAACTCCATCCCTCAAGCCTTGTGTCCTGATCACATCACCAACCTCGCGCATATGGCTGCAGTTAAGGCCCGACAGGCTGCAGAAGCATATTTCACGCTCGGTAACTTCGAATATGCAATCATGCAAGCCAAGGCAGCAAAAGAGTTCGATCCAGATTTGTCTGGTATGGACAACTACATGGCTGCATACCAAATGCATTCTGTGGTGTCACACAAGCAAAACTGGTACGCTGTTCTTGGCATCGAAAACCCTACAGTTGCCGACTCAGAAGCCATCAAGAAACAATACAAGAGATTGGCACTTGCCTTGCACCCCGACAAGAATGAATCAGTAGCGGCCGAGGGTGCTTTCAAGCATGTTAAGGCGGCGTGGGACGTTCTCTCTAACCCTGCTAAAAGAGAAGCTTACGACAAGTCTTTGAAGCGACAGCGACAATTTCAAGCGGCTCATGGTTCCAATAAGCGCAGAGCTAATCAGTGCAAACTACCACAGTCGAAGAGGTCTAATACCTACCCTTGCAAAAGGTCTAGCCCTAGCGGTGATGGGAGCTGCTACAAGAAAACCATTAAGATTATTAGAATATCAAATCCAGGCCAAAAGGCAACTGTGATGATGGTATCCGTATGCCGAGTGGCTTAATGTGTTCCTCGCTTTGTAATTACTTTGCCTCCTTGCAATTTTGGAGTGCTTACTTTTATTCAATACAATTATGTTGAATTAATCATTTTGGATCTCTTACATTGTTCCCTTATCCCACTTTTATATTTTCTGATTCTGAAAGTAGTATCTGCAGCAATCTGTGGCTGCCGATGTTGGATAATCTTCTTAATAATAATATACAGGGTAACACATAGGAATGAAAGAGATCAAATAGGGGTTAATATTAAGAGATAGCCTTTCTTTTATTAGCAAAATACATACAAAATTAATGCAAAAAATATAATAAAAAATGCAACTAGAACACACTAACTCGCGAAACAAGTCACCGATGCAAAAAATAATCTATACTATATATGGCTTTTGCACGCGTGAGAGCGCATGGAGGACTAAGTTTATTGTAATCATGCACTTAGACTACTTAGTACTACTGGTAGTGTTGAGCAAGAAAGCTTGTGATTTTCTCTCATAGTAAAAGTTGCTTTTCAAAGAAGCATCAGCTGAGAAGATCACGACCCCATTGATTTTCAAATCCATTTGTCTGCAACAGTGTCAAAGCTTCAAGAAAGGCATCCCCTTGACTTCCTCTTCCGTCTACTTCATGGGATTGAACGAAAAATGGGCTAGGGTTCATGTAGGTGCTCGTTTACTGAAAAATTGAAGGTGAGTTCAGTAGCAAATTAACCACCAAAATTCGCCTATTTATTTGGTGCCTACTTGTCAAATTATGTTGATGTTGTTTGGGTTGAATGACCAAATGTCCCACCCCGCAACCAAACTCGTGAAGATCACACGAACGCTCAAAAAATCGACTAGTACCTTATTTTGGGGGCTTCAAAACTTCGAACTCACCCTATATTTGTAACCAAAAGCTTGTTTTCTATTATGAAAGCGTTTGAATTTGTGAGATTTTACTTATTGTGAAAATATGTACAATTAAGGAATATTGCGTAAGGGTTTTAGCAAGAAATGCAGGCGGTTGCACCAGGGTTTAGTTACTGCAAATCCAATTTATGTACAACGGCCAAACTTAGCCAATCGACTTCAAATAAAGTTTCTCATCTTGGAACTGAGCAGGAACCTTGTTGAGTTATTACTATACTACTAGGAATTATTTTCATATGTTATTTGGAGTTGTTGCTAAGTGGACCATCTATTAATTTCTTTAGTTTTTCACAAGGAAAATATATATGACGTATACAGTACATAACTATGACATTATCAGCAAATAACAGGAGAAAAAAAAAAAGATTTGTGCCTTTGATATAGAAAGTACTAGAAATCCAATTTTAACAAAAATATATATTAATTGGTCAGTTGAGTCGGTTACAAATTTCAATTACAAATAGGAATTGAACTTTCTGCCCAAGTACCCTTTTTCCAGGGTTTTAACGCGTTTCTTAAGTTGCAAGCAACGTTTGCATCATATATCTATCCAACCTGCAAGAATACCATCTTTATTTCTACTTCCATCACTACCCTCTCTCTCTCTCTCGACATATCTACACCATGGCTTCTATTTCAAAGTTGAAGAGCAGTAAGATGGTCATCGGCCGCAGCAAAATCCCCAGCAACTCCATCCCTCAACCCTTGTGTCCTGATCACATCACCAACCTCGCGCGTATGGCGGCGGTCAAGGCTCGAGACACTGCAGAAGCATATTTTACGCTCGGTAACTTCGAATACGCAATCATGCAAGCCAAGGCAGCAAAAGAGTTCGATCCAGATTTGCATGCTATGGACAACTACATAGCTGCATACCAAGTTCATTCTGCCGTGTCACACAAGCAAAACTGGCACCGTGTTCTCGGCATCGAAAACCCTACAGTTGCCGACTCAGAAACCATCAAGAAACAATACAAGAGATTGGCACTTGCCTTGCACCCCGACAAGAATGCATCAATAGCGGCCGAGGGTGCTTTCAAGCATGTTAAGGCTGCGTGGGACGTACTCTCTAACCCTGCTAGAAGAGAAGCTTACGACAAGTCTTTGAAGCAAAGGTTTCAAGCGGCTTATGGTTCCAATAAGCGCAGAGCTAGTGAGTGCAAACCACCGCAATCGAAGAGGTCTAATACCTTCCCTTGCAAAAGGTCTAGCCCTAGCGGTGATGGGAGCTGCTACAAGAAAACCATTACGATTATTAGAAAATCAAATCCAGGCCAAAAGGCAACTGTGATGATGGTATCCGTATGCCGAGTGGCTTAATGTGTTCCTGCTTTGTAATTACTTTGCCTCCTTGAAATTTTGGAGCGCTTACTTTTTATTCAAGACAATTTTGTTGAATTAATCATTTTGGATCGCTTACATTGTTCCCTTATCCCACTTTTATATTTTCTGATTCGAAAGTAGTTTCTGCAGCAATCTGTGGCTGCCGATGTTGGATAATCTTCTTAATGTACTGGGTAACACATAGGAAGGAAAGAGATCAAATAGGGTTAATATATTAAGAATGATAACCTTTCTTTTATTAGCAACATACATACAAAATTAATGCAAAGAAAGAAAAAAAAGCAACTAGAACATACATAACTAGCAAAACAAGTCACGATGAATAAATAATCTATACTATGTATGGCTCTTGCACGCGTGAGAGCGCATGCGAGGAGGCTAAGTATATTGTAACGCACTTAGACTAGTTAGTACTGCTGGTAGAGTTGAGCAAGAAAGCTTGTGATTTTCTCTCATAGTGGAAGTTGTTTTTCAAAGAAGCATCAGCTGAGAAGATCATGACCCCATGAATTTCATATCCATTTGTCTGCAACAGTGTCAAAGCATCAAAAAAGGCATCCCCTTGAATTCCTCTTCCATCTACTTCATAGGCGGGCAACAACTTTTCCTTGCCAAATTGCGCGGCTCGAATCTTAAAGGCTTGCAGATATCCCTTCGGGGTAGTAACTTTGTCGGTGTAGAACTGGTGGTTGACATAGTCTATAACATCTGCATAGTCATCAAAGAGCTGAACATACGGCGCAGCTGTACTATAAAAAGGTGCAATACTAGCAACGGAAATGAGCTCTTTCTTTTTCAAGCCGGTGATGAGCTCGCCGATGCAAAAAGCAAAAGAACTTGAATTACCGCGCTTTGGGAAGTTTTCGTAGTCTATGTCAATGCCATCAAGATGGTAAGTGGTAATTATGGGACCGAGCGACGAGACAGCGTTAGATACCCATTTTTGGGGGTTTGTCGGATTGTACCAGCGAAGGACTTTATCACCTAAGCTCCAACCTGAGAGGCTTGCCATGACTTTCACATTAGGGTTTTTTTTCTTGATGGCTGCAACGGATTGTGGGGTTAATGTAGATTGCCAATATGGTGAGAATATACCATTTTGTTGTTTGCCTGATGAGTCTGCATCAATCGCAAACCCGAGTATGAAATGGAAGTCGATCTCATTGTCAATCGGTACGGAGTCAAATGTTATGGGAACTCCGGTGGCTCCAATGTACTCCATCATCAGCTTCCCGTCTGAATCATGCATAGATAATTAATTAATGGTTAGCTCAGAAAACAAAAGATTAGCATCTACTTATAAACAGTGAAAGCAAATAATTTGACACGGATTGATGATACTAATATCGTTCGCATATAATACAATTGTCCCATATCGGAAAGCCTAATGAATGAGCTTTCCCTAAGCATACTCAAGTTCGATTCTCCCTCCCCGTAATTTATATTAGTTTAGATTATTGCTCGAATAAAAGGAACAATAACCGTTTTATGTGATAAAAATTGTGAAAATAGTACTACATACCACAAAATTGCTGAAGCATGAGTGCAACTGCTGCCACATAAAAGAGAGAGAATTGAAGTACTTGAGCCATCCTTCTTAGATTTTGGGATTGAATGAAGATATCAAGAAGTACGGCTGTGGTTTTATAAGTGTATTGAAGTTCAGATTCAGCCAGCCGGCCGCCGAAACTAATGACAAAACCAGAGTTTTGAAGGTTACAAGAATTTCATCTATATTTGTTTAATAACTAAGGAACTAGTCATAGCATCTTTCTTGCCTCGCACGGTTGCTTCAGGACAAAGAACGGCTCCATCACTGCTGAAAGGTGCTTTCAAGCTTTGGTGAACACAGCCTGGACGTTGTCTCTAAACCCTGGAAAACGCTTACGACAACTCGTTTAGGTTGACGGTTTCGGTTTCGGTTTCATCAATGAAGTCATATTTCTACAAGCACTGGTTGTCCACTTTTATTTATCTTGTTTTATACAGAGGGGGTTTAGGGGAGCGAAATGTGCAATCTCACAAGGTCCTGAATTTTGACAGATACTAAAATATTTTGTCATCTAATATTTATATGTAGTAATGCTATATATTAAAAAGTTTTTTTATTAGCACTTTAAAATTTCATTGTTCACTTCTTATAAGTGTAAATTTTTATTTCTAAATATAAAAATTTATAGTGCAAAATGAAATATTTGGAGTGCTCTAATAACAACACCTTGATTTTTTTTAAATTTATTATATAATAATGCTATATATTCAAGAGAAACTTTAAATTAGAGTTTTTGATTTTTTTTTTCTTGTTTGGTTGTTAAGATTGAACTATTTTTTGATTATTTAGTAAATGTTATGTTTGTAGTTTATGTATTTATTATTTAATGACATTTGTAAACTTACAATTAGTGTTATTTTAAGTTATTGTTTTCTAGCATCAATACATTATCTTACTTTCTTTTAGAAAACTATCTTAAAAAGAAATCCTTTTATGAATTTCGCACTGGATCCTCAAAGTCTCAGAGACAGTCTTAGTTATATATATATATATATATATATATTAGTTACACACACACACACTTTGTGAACTGTGTACCGAAGAAAAACAATTCTTGCTTGTATCTTTTGTTCTTAGGATGTTCATAAGCAAATCGAGCAATTGTCAATAACCTTTTTGATTTTCAGTTTTAGAATTTCAAAGAGAATGATGGATAAAGAGGTTTGGAGGAAGCGTTGTGGGAGGACGGAGGCTAGAGAAATGAACGAGAAGTTTACTAATGAAAAACTACTTAAACAGACTTGGACTCGATCAAGTTGGCTATAACAAAAGAAAGTCGGTCAAATTTGTTTTCTTTTTCCATTTTTAAGTACAAAGGAAAGAAAAATGACGTTCGTTGTAAATGACATGTTGACAACAGTTCGATCTGACTTTTTTTAAAATGAATCTCACTATCAAAACATTAATTAGCCAAATTTTTAATTTTTATTAGACTCCATTCTCTCGTTAGAAAGCGTACGTCTCATTTGGGATGAATATGTCACAATTTTTGTTTGGCCAGGAATCCGAAAGGCAGAAAAGAAACAGCACAGAGAAACCAGAGAGGCCAAAATCTACAGGCCACAGAGATACCAGCCGATTGTCCCATCCAAGCAATTCAAAATACATAGAGAAAGAACAGCCAAACAATATAGAAAACAAATCAATCATTTCTTTTTATATTTCATATTGGAACAACTGGAACGCGGATCTTTAAAAGAAAAACAATACGGCGGCGTTTGTTAGATAGGGTTGGTTTGGATAGGATAACTCACTGTATTGATGGCATTTCGAAGGAAGACAGATGACAACTTCCGTAGTTCGTTCTAGTTGAAAGTTACTTGAGAAGAAAAGTTATCCTTGGCAATCCCCAAGTTAAAGGTTACTCCTTTTAATCCTATTTTTGTGGGAATTTGTAAGGATAACTTTTCTTCACTAGTCCTTCAACTTGGACAAAATACGGAACTTGTCATCCATTTCTTCCGTCTAAACGTCTTCAATATAAAGAGTTATCATATCCAAGCCAATCATGTCTACCAAAAGCCACCTTAGTGAACAATAGAAAATGCAAAAAACATAAAATTAACAAGCAATTGCCTATTTAAGAAGATGCTGGATCAAATTATCAAACATGGGGTAAGTAAAAGAATGCATAGTGGGTGGAAAGAAAACATAGAGGCATAGTGGGTGGAAAGAAAACACAGAGAGGAGAGTGTGACGCAGCAAAAGATAAACAGAGGGATCCTCACGTTCACCCTTAATGATTCATCTGGAATCCACCAGAAAATGAGAGAATTCAGAAAGACTATATTGATTAATTTGGAATACAAAAGATGATCCTTAGAGCAACACATACATTGCCTATTTATTCTATTTGTAATATACCAGATTAATTATACATTGAATGCGGATAATAGTGTGAAATGTCCAGTGATACATGGGACTGTCCAGGTTTTCTTTGGGACATGAATTAACAGATAATAGTGTGAAATGTGGATCAAATGAAATAAAAATGAGTAATGCTGGTTAGACCAAATTTGTAGACAAAGTTTTGAAAACTAAAAGACATGGAAGTTGATGATTGGTTTATTACTTACACGTTGATAAATATGCATATTCTTATTGGTGACACATCATTTAGTTTGCAAATTTAGTCTCCAAATTTGGTCTCCCTAACATTACCATATTGCAATGCATGTTGCTAAGAAAAATGGAATTTCTTCCTTTCCAGCTCCATTAAGTGAGGTTTTGACATATCTTCTAAGAAGCAAATAGGGCAGCTGATGATGGCTTAACAAGAATTCATGGGACAAAATTTGGAGGGTGAATAGCTTTTGTACGCTCATCTACATAGGACAGTCGCTGAGAGGATCTACTTTGATCAGTTAGGTAGCTTCTTGAAGCTTTTCAAACTATAATTTGTAATCGCATGCATGTCTTGAATGTGCAATCATCTGACTTAAATTTGAATTGTATTCTCTCGTCTTCTCTCTAAGCTGTTACCATTTCCTTTTATCATCGTAAATTCTAGTTGATATAATCATATACATATGAGAGAAATACAAGAAAAAGCAGCCAATTACTAGAAATTTTGTAGTTAGAGTGTAGCGAAAATGAATCAAACGAACGCAAAATAAGCAATATTGGTATATGTATTATCATTTCAAGACACTGCGTGCCTAAGGAGTCATTCCTTCTTATATGAGGATGTGACATCATTTCACCTTACAAAACGTTGTAATCTGAACCACGTGGCATCATTTCACCATACAAACGTCATATTCCAAATTTTTGATTCTCTTTACAATAAAAAACTTTATTCAGTTCATAGACTGTTTAGTCGCTTATATGAATCAAACAAGTTGATGGTTAATTAAGGATTTGTTAGCACCTGTCGATTTGTTCGTCACATCAATTATATAGGATATTTATACGGTGAAACAATGTCATATTGTCATATAAAGAGAAATAACTCCTTACATATCACGAAACAAATATTCATTGAACACATATGTAGCACCTTGACTAGTGTCACACATTCTATATTTCAACGGAAGTGGCTAAACCTATACCCCAACTTAAACCTATCAATTGGTCAAAAAAGCTTGTGGCACACCACCAACCATCAAGACTCCTACTTTTTATCTATAATAAATGGATAATAACATATAGTTCGAGCCTCCTACTTTTCTTACTATTGCTATTGCATTGTTGGTGTGACCATATATAACATAAAACAAAAATTAATCAGACAATCTAGCTCAACTTGTAATCTGGATGAGGAAAAGAGTTGGTTGAGCGTAAGCAAAAGCATAACATTATCCATGTGGCAACTCAGATTATATATGAGGTTGGCAGCTGGAAAGATGCCTACAACAACTGAACTTGAGCTTCAGTAGACGTCACATATATATGCAGGATTATATAAAAGGAGAAAGGGATCACAACCTTAGTTCTAATTCATGTTTTAAATACTAATGGTTCACTATCTTATATTGCGGTTGTGTAGTGTGGCTCGATACAAGTTGTGAATGTGAAAATTAAAGAAATATTCTCTCGTCGAAAAAGCATCACAACAATTTACAACACGCAAGTAAACAGTCTACTGTTAATATATACAAAGCTAAGACGTTTTGAAGAAAACCCCACATTTATATGTATGTTCACTACTGGAGTCGAGACATGTTAAACTTTGGACGGTTGAGTTTGAGACAACATCGATACACTAGTCCGTTGAACTACATATTTGGCATCAAAACCTAACACATCATTGCCTTCTAGTTCTATCCACCCAGCCATGCCTGACACTAAGTTGGTAACCTCGACCGGATGGATATAAGCAGAAAAGCACAAACACAGACACGAGACACAAAGTTGTTCAACTGCAATATAAAAAGATTTGGAAACTAGATGGGAACTGCATCACCCGGCCGTTATCCATTTTCAGAAGACATCTCATCCTGAATCAAAGTGAGTTAATAAACTATATTCATAATTACGCCAAGTAAAGTAAAAGGCAACATATTCTATTGCTTTTATGTTTTTTTCTTTTCTCTTGGTCTTGGATACCAAATATGCTTTGCGCGGACACTGCTGATATAAATAAAGGAGATTAAATCATTGATTATTTTCTCATATTATAAATGCATGTCGTCTGGGATAATATACAAAACTAGGAAGCATGACAATGAGGTGAAAAAGGAGAAGACGGTGCAGGTGGATGGAAGTGGCGGCAGTAGAATGCTGCTGCTTCCCGACATGTCATCCGTATAGTCTGGGCCAGAGCCTAAACCATTTCCGTCGCCGTCCGAGCTCCACTTCCCCAGGTTGTTGTCCCTGCTCATTCAAAATTGCATTAGGCATCGTACAGGCTTTACCATTTCAAACCAAGAAGGCACCACTATTTATAAGTTAACGTGATGAACAAATGAGTTCAGTCAATGCTTCAAGTTAAATAGAGTTAAATTAATTAAAGCCAGGCTTAAAAAAATGAGAATTTACTGTGTATTTCGGAGTGCTCTATTATGAATCTCAGATGGTACTTGCATATTCATTTATGAGTTCTTTAAAATTAAAAAAATAAAATAAAACCTACCAGTATATGGTAATAACGAATCTTTGAACATCCAAATAGCATTTTTGTTTATTTTAACGGAATACTACCAAAAACGTTTTTGGTAATTTAATTGCACATTTTTTTTTATCTCTTGCACTCGTTTCTCTCGTTTTTCTCTTCTCCTAACCATAATAATAGATTGAAAAGAAAAAAAAAAATCGCGCTGAAAGTAAAAAATGAGTGGGAATTAAAATCATTTCTCTGAAGAACAACACTTTAATCACAATAATAACTTCTCTGCACTTGATTTTTATCTTTTTTTTTTTGTCTCTATCTCACTCTTCACATATCCTAGATGGATTAAGAGTCATTTCAATTGTGGACAAATTGGGATCATTTTGAATATCAAAGAAAGTGAAACTAAAATGCTACAAGTCCTAGGATGACCCCAACCTCAAACCAAGTAGATCTAACTTAAGTAATTTGAGCCTGAAATCAACCCATGCACCGTAAATTTGGCATGAACTAGTGGAAATTACTGAACAGTAAAGTGAGTTCATAGCCAATTAGGAAAAGTAAAAGGGAGTAAAAAGAAGAAAAGAAAAGTGCAGAGGGAAAGAAAAAGAGCAACAAAGAAAAAGAAAGAGACCTGCCACCAACACCAAGGGCACCAGCATGCATGATGAGTTGGTCAATAAGCACAGCAGACTTAGGTTCCACACTGTAGGCCTTCTCATACTTAAGCTCCATTCCCTCCCCAGATGCCACAAAAAATGCTCCATTTACCATTATGTCCCCCTCCGATCTCCAGTTCCAGTCCCTCCACTTCCCTTCCGCCGTCTCCACACGCTTTGTCACCTCCTTGGCATTACGGTCTGATGGAGCGGTGTAGCGGTTTCCCTGGCTGTTAATTGTAGGGTTTCCACTGCCTCCAATGGCGTACATTTCCCATTGAGTGAAATCATTGTTGACCACGTGGATGTAACCCCTTCTACACCTACGAGAATTCTAGAGAACATCAATATATAACATACATTACTGAATTTCACAATTACATGAAAAATCAAAAGAAACTGAACGGTTGGATTTGAGCCGCTTTAAAATTAATGTATAGCAATGTTCGATGTATAATAGTAGGACTAACCTAGGCATTCTCTGCACCAACTTTTCTCCAAAGTGATTGAAGGCTATGGTGACTTGCATGCCGGAGTCGGGTAAGTAGTCATCGCTGTGGCCCAGCAGCATGACTTCATTGTGATGAGAAAAATAATTGTTTGATATTGTTATTCCCGTGGACCCCATCACTGCATCTATCAGTCCATCCTTGCAGTGTGATAGGCTACAATGGTCTATCCATATGTCTTTGGATCCAAAGATGGAGATCCCATCACCGTCTGATTCTGTGCGAAAGCCATAGTGAGTAGGGCTTGAACGCACATTAGCCTGACCTGCACACACAAGCAAATTACTAAATTTTGAGGGACTGGACAAACTAAAATTTAGGCCCAATTTTCTGAATACAATCATTCGTAAACTACATGTATTATAACATGAAGGGTGATGTTATCCATACACTTATTTTACCTGTTACACACATTTCAATTTTTCGTTGTCGGATCGTGTGAATGGAAGAAAATTAATGGACCAAAATTAACAAAGATGTGTAAGAAGTAAAATAAGATGTGTGAATAATATTGCTCTCACATGAATGAGATAAACATAGATCCTAAACTAAAAGAAGACTAATCTTGATTTATGTAAATCCAAATAAATATTAGGTGAACACAAATATATACAATTATCAACAACAAGAAGACATATGTATTACAAAAATGGTATATACCAAATAACTCCGCATTCGTATTTGGAAAACTAAAATACTTGTAAGTATCAGCAAACCACGCATACTAGGTAAAGTGTGTATGTATCAAATAAACCGAGATACATATTGGAAAATTTAAAATACGTGCAATTAATACTATGATTTAGTGATATTCTTCTTCACTTGTAAGTGAGAGGTCTTAGGTTTGATTATCTCTAAATGCTAATTTGAACCATATTATTGCTAGCCCATTATAAGTCTTAGCATACCCCCAACCCCTAGTGTAAATATTATCGTTTGTTAAAAAAAAAAAAAAGGTGCAATTAATAGCATGTGTATTTTTTTTTCCAATAGCATGTCTATTAGGTAATATGAGACATGTGCAACAGCTATCAACAAACAACACATAGGTAAATCGAGTTTTCCTTGCACACGGGACAAAATATTGGTGGCACATTAACCATGGCAAATAAATATTCATGAAAAACAAAATTGAAAAACTCCAGTACCTGACTGATGACAATGGTGGATATGCACATTGTGGATGACGACATTGCTAATGTACTGCAGAGTGATGCATCCACCACCCACAATGTGGACATTGGCTCCGCGGCCATCGAGGGTTTTGTAGCTGTTGAATATGAGTTCTTGGGAGAGCTTGATGAGCATGTTGCCAGGGAACACAATCCAGAGTGGCTCAGTCTGAATCACAGCATATCTGAGAGTGCCTGGCCTCGGAGTCACGGCATCGTCATCCGAAGAGTCCGTCACAATGTAATACTCACCACCTTTGCCTCCATGAGCATATTGGCCAAACCCTATTGCACAATCTGCCAGGCTTTGCCTGTTGTTTGGCCAATCTGGATCACATTTCCAGCAGTCGTCTATCGGGTTACCAGTTAAGCATGCAGAATCCAGCTGGTCTTTCTGGGTTGTTTGCAGCATTTGCCTTCTTGCTAATGAAGCATTAACCTTCCTGAAAACACAACAAAAAAAAAAAGGTGCGAATTCGGTACTCAGATCTAGGAAAATGGGTAAGAAACAGAAGAAAAACAGAGGAAGTAAATGAGGTTATGTACCTATTAACTTGTAGAACAACTTCATCTGGGTTGGGATGCTGACCAGGGAGAGTGAGGTTGACGAATGCTGAGGCATGAGGAGAAAATGAGGTGAGAAGAAAGAGCAGGACAATGCAGGTTCGGGGGATCATTTTTTGAGGAAATGTTTGGAGGGTTTTTGATATTTTTCTGGGAATTTTATACCAATTTGGTACAAGAATGTATGTAGTTAGGGTTTTGGTTATGGAATTGCGTGATTAATTTGAGAAGAAGATAATAAACAGTAATTGAGTTGTAATACATGTAGTGAATGTGTGTGAGTGGAGAAGATGACCACTTGCTTCTTCTCCCACACTCCTCCTCCTAACTGTATCCACATCAGTGTCATTTCAGTGTTCTTTTATAATAATTGATGTTAGACTTTTGGGATTTTCACTTTGGATAATTTTTGAGAGACTAAATTTGTTGGTAAAATTTACAAATTAAATTAATATTTAAGTAATAATTTAATTATTAACTATTTAACCTACAATATTTTATCTATAAATTTAATCTCACTATTATTATTCTTTCAAGTAAAGGTGGTAAAAAGAAAAAGAGAGAGAGAGAGAGAGAGAGAGAGAGAGAGAGAGAGAGAGAGAGAGAGAGAGAGAGAGAGAGAGAGAGAGAG
>JAOTRO020222585.1:0-16785 GCA_028566515.2 Pyracantha coccinea
CTGGAAAGAAATGCAAACTAGTGTACATGTACTCCAGTTGCCAAAGATAAGGATCATGCTAAATTATGTGGATGCTGAGAGAAAAAAATTGTACCATTGTTTAGAACACGCAAAACAATCTCATCAAGTGCAGAGTTTGAAGGAGCACACACAAGGACACGGACACGATATTTACGACTAGAATTGACCACTTCCGGTTTCTGCAAATTGCATAGTTTTAGAAAACAGGAATATCTCAAATCACAGTAACCAAATGCAAGGATTTACTCTTACCAACTCATTACCAGTGGTCGGAAAAACACCATCATCACCATCCACAGGCATTATTTGCTCCCTAGGATTTCTACCACTAAGCCATGGAGATGCTTTTATCCAATGTTTGAATCTGATTAATGTACAAAAGATTACTAGACATTGAATACCAGGATGGAACATAACATAAGCATAAAAGAACTGTCTACCTGTTGTCATGTTGGAGTTATAGTCCAAACTCAAAACCTCTATTTACAAGATAGCTAAAACCATTGATTTGGATATATTATTATTGTACACAATTATTCCACTTTAAACAGTTATGAATAATTAAATGCGTAGTGTCCAGGAGATTCAGAGGAAATTTGTTTGGCATGGGGTAGCTGGCAAATTTGAGCACATTTGGTTAAATGAGGTACCGTTTGTCTTCCTAAGCATAGCAGAGGGATAGGAATTGAAAAGACTAAATTGGTCAATACTTTAATCTTGTAGGCCAAAAGTGCAGCAAGCCCAAGCAGAGATTTAGTATAATAGCAGGCCAAATAAGTGAATTAATACATCTCGAAAATATCAAGGTCTCACAGGATTCTAGAGGTTCTAGTGCTTTAATGTACCTAGGAAAATTAACTAACGGTCAAAGGGTCGTCCTTGGAAAAAGACAATGGGGGTACTAACGTGTGGAAGGGTAAATATCATGGTAGCGCCTCTGTATGAAGCATGCAAGTTGGTCATAATGAGGCAATGAACAGTATTTCAAGATTACCTATTTCTTGTGAGGGGTTCACAATTCTAAGGTTTGAGGCCCTATGTTTTTTCAACCAGAGCTATTCCTAGTTCCAACGAGAATGATCCCACTTAATCCTTCCCTTACTGAACTACATCATTGGGCATCTTTATAATCTCAATAAACTAAGAAAAGAAGCAACATATAAAGAAACATTTGACATTCGAGACAATATCTACATTCCGAATGTAAGCCAGACGAAGAGAACTGAGCAAGTAACCACATACTTCTCCTCTCTAGATAACTTTGGCCGGCGCTTTATGGTTGACTCACCCCTGCAAGAGAAACAAGCTGTATATGAGCAAAAGAAAATTGATATGAAAAATGCAGATGTGTTATATTCAATTCTTGCTTCTTACAATCACAAATGAGTCTAAATTTCTAGGGCAATTTTTTTTTCCAAGTTTCTTGGATTTTCTTACATAGTTGACAAAATCATTACAAGAGTTGGAAAGACTGATATTTTAACCTGGAGTTCATTCTTGCTGGAGTTGCATGCAAAATGGCACTAAGAAGTCCAAGGATAGTTTGTGTCTTTCCTGTTCCTGGAGGACCCTAAATGGAAGCTTGAAATCAGTATCCACCAAATATATCCATTAAAATGCATTTTTACAATTATTAAGAAAGATGAACTAGATAATGAGATGAAAAGAAGTAGCAAGCTTGTCTATGCATTTATAAGACCAAATGAGTTGAAAAAAGTAGCAACATGCATCTATAATAATTTGACAAAAAGGCAAAAAAAGTAATTAGAAGTAAGATTAAAAAGAATACCTGTATCAGGATAAATGGTTTACGCGATAGACCGGCCTGCAGCAAATAATAATATTCTTTCATTAATCCTCATACGAAATTCAAATAATAACAGATAAAAAGCTCCAAGCACAAATATGGACACACAGACTTGGACCTCCGACAACGGACTTCTACAAGCCACAATGCATGAACAACGTCCATAAAACGTCAAAACAACCAAATTGCATATACAATTCCCATAACATGCGAGCATCATACATGAGAAGTTAATACATAAATGTACACTTTTAGTATTAACTTACCTGTATGGCTTTTTGTTGAGATTCATTAAGATTTTCTTTTATATATTCCTTCAGAGGTCCAGAAATTTTCCAGGCCTGGCCTTCCGAATTGATATTTTTTTCAGCAGCTCCAAGAATTATATCCTTAAAAGGGAGAGAACCAATTGACCGTAGAGCTACATATTCACGAGCAATAGTTGATAAACTGCAAATCTGAAACATATATTGAATAAATGAAAAAGAATTTTTGTCTTTATATTGAACAACTATGGTCTACGATTTATAATAACTGGTCATGTCGGCAACTGAGCCAAAAACTCCTATCACGAAGAAACTAAAAAGCATGAATTTTCTAAACTTGTAAGCTATTTATATAAATAGAATAGCTTAACCACTTAAAATGAACAAGGATTTTCTAACTGAACGTTCAGACATAAAAATTACCTACATACATCAATTAAAAATCATGTTATCACATTACGAGAGGTTAATTCCAATATTTTCCAATCAGTATACCCAAAAGAAAAAAGATCTCTTCCAGAAATAAAATTTAAAAAAAAAAAAAAGCATGATGCAGCACAATATATGTAAGTTCTTAAGAACGCGTTACCTTTAGAGTGTAAAAGAACCGTCGTTCAGTAGAAGTCACCAGAGACTTCACACTTAACAGCCTAGGACATTCAACTGCATCTGTCTCCAAATTTGTGACTTCTCCACCCAAATACATTCTAATCCTAAAAGAATTCGCCTGGCGGCTTTCCACCAATGCAAAAGCATAGTCCCGTGTATCTTTGGTAGACGGAGGTTGGATATACTTCTCTTTACCATCCGTTACCCATTGAAGCTGCAATAACAAACCCCATCAAAAGAGTGAGAAACCTACATTATATAAACTCATACAATCAAAAGGCAAAAAATTTGTTTTTCATGGGTATTTCTCAAAAGTTGGAGAACCAACTACCGAAAATGTAACACTAATGCTTAGCTATAGGATAAATGCAAGAGAGACAAGCAAGATTTGAACTTGAACTAATTACCTTTTGTCCGGAAAGAAGCAAAAGATCATTCTGCGTTATTGATCCGCTTTCTTCCATGTCACCCTGGTCGCGGGCAAGGGTTGCCAAGTGAAACCCGTCCACGTCAGTGTACTCGACAACCAAGTTTTCCTTGGGGTCTTCCACTGCATTGTTCCATACATACAAATAAATTAAAAGAGCGAGACTAAATTCACAAAACCGACATGAAATTGAGTAGTAAACAAATTTTCTCGGAAACCAAACAGAAAGGGGAAAAGGAAAGTGAATGCAATACATTCATCCATGTCTTTTTCCTGAAGAATCTGAGCTTTGACTTCTTCGAAAAGAAGCGGTTCGTAAGTAGAGATATAGTCATCCACATCTTTGTAGGTGTCCTTCACTTTTGCAATTCCTAAACCCTCATAATCTATTTCTTCCCCCTTACTCTTCTGCTGCTTGTCCTTCTGCTTCTGCTTCCCAAACAATGCAAATTCAGCAATTTAATACACAACAAATACATATATTTATACATTTATATAGATATAGAGAGAGAGAGAGAGAGAGAGTTACGTTTGCCTCTTTTCTGAGACGGAAATAGTCCCAACTGAGAATAATCCTGTAGAAGCGTGCAATGGCAGCGTCTTCCTGAAGCTTTTCTTTGTCCACCGCCATTAGAGAAGGAAGGAGAGAGAGAGTGGTAGAGTGAGTGGAGGCGGCGGAGAGACGGCTGCTGATTGCTGAGAGTGACGGAGAGCAGACAGACTAGTCGGGGAGAAAATGGAGGGAGGGAGGTTCGGATGGGTTTTTCTGTGTCTGCCACTTTTACGAGGGTTTTCAACTTTTATAATGCTTTTCTGTGTCCGATTTAATTAACCGAATTATGGGGTCAAAAACGGCAAGTAGTATGTATTCTATCGTGACTGGAGAATATTTTTGCTTACCGTACCATCTCCTTACTTATCATCGTTAAATTTAAATTTTGAAACAACGTGTACTGGATAGATATAAATTTTAAAATTTAAATTCATACAAAAATGATAAATAGAAGGTTGAATATTTCCAGATTGGGGAACAAAAAAGCAGTCTTGTGACTGAGGGAAAAGACTTCAACTTCATAAAAAGTCTTTTTTTTTACTAATAGTGTTATTCACACACGTAGTTTTACCGCTTATACACTTTTATTAATTTTTTATTATTGACATCCTTTAATTCATTCAATTTGATTTTCGGAAATCGAAAACGTGTGTAAGAAGTAAAAATATATTTGTAGAAACATTACCCTTCTCAACCTGTTAACAAGAAACATTTACATGACATGAATAAACATTGCTACAGTAGCTTTCAGTACAAAAATACAATTATGCATAAATTTTAATTCACCTCTCCTTATTTATCGACACTAGATGTCACGATTTATGTTTTTCCCCTTAACTTTGGTGTAGCGTTACTCCCTTCTAGATTCGCACATCTTGTTCAACAAACTAACCATGGTCAGCCTATAACGAATTAGCTATTAGTTTTGTTAATGTCTCTCTTTGCAACTTTACAAAAGATCCCAAATTCTATTAACTCGTTGTCACTTTTTAGTGTTACTTGCAAGTTACAAGTTCTCCCTAAAGTCCTGACACCATTGCAGATGAAAAAATTAAACGCCGATTGACGATAAGAAAGAAGAGAAGAGATCCTTTCCGGATCTCTTCCACCATGACCATCGGATCAAGTGATCCGAATCTTTCAAATTTCATCCAACGGTAAAAAATTATTACAACTTTTAAAAGGTCAAAACAGGTGGGCCGTTAGATAAAATCTGAAAGGCTCGGATCTCTTCTCAAAAAAGAAAAGGGCTTTCTGAACTAGGAAATTGTTGGTGAACCTTATTGTACAACAAGAAAATTGTGCGACATCTTAAAGAAAAGAGTAATGTTAGTGACTGAATTTGTGGACTAAAATTGCAAACAAAATGATGTGTCATCAATAAAAAATAAGCATGTTAATCAACACTTAAAGAATAATCCAATCATCAACTTCTATGTCATTTAGTTTACAAAATTTTGTTTACAAATTTAGTCTCCTTAGCATTACTCTCAAGAAAACCACTTGATTATTTACTTGTACAGTTTGCTTGAGCTAAGCTATATTTTCTTTCTCCGTTTCCTCTCGTTCTTTTCTCCGCAACTCCTCACACTCAATGTAACACTCAAAATCGATTTTTTAGAAATTCTCAATCGTTTTCGATTATTAAGCAATTTAAAGTTTTGGTGTACCAGTCCCGCAAACTATTCACGACAGAACATCGGGGAATCAGACTTCTCATTGCCACTGATCATCTCCCCTTCATCATAGGGAACAAAAACACTCGTTGCCAACTATAAAAATATGTTGAGTAATACACAAAAACTATAAATTAAACAAAGAGTTTTCATATGTTTAAAATTAAAAACAACCTAATCACGTTTGATTCGGTTTACACTTCATTAGTCGATGTAATAAAGGGCTCGATAGTTTAGCGTGGCATGATTAATTATCGGTTTTCAAGCTTTTGTGTGTGTAAGTGTAACAAGATGAAATCGTTGCTAAGTGTTCAGCGTGGCAATTTCGTAATAATGTGGAAAACTGTAACTGGCCAACGGCGTCGTTCTTCCAGTAGCGGGACTGTGTGAGTGCCAGTTTAACCAAGAGAGTGTAATGACATAACTACTCTTTAAGTAAAAGCTGAACAGGGTATCGATGGAGGGCTATTATCGTCATTGAGACATATGGCAAATCCGTAATAAAACCACCAACCAGCAGGCACAAAAAAGTTGTTACAACAAGAATAAAAAGCCCGCCAAAAAACCATTTCGTCCTCCCCAAACCGATTCCTTCGTTTCTTGATTGCTTGATTCTTGCTCTCCACACTCACCACCACCAATCAATGGCTTCCAGCGTCCGTACAATCTCCCTCGCCGCCGTCCTCCTCGTTCTTGCTCTCCTCGCCTCCCCGAGCGGCGTCGTTTCACTCACTACCCGCGAGTACGAGTCGATGCAGCGAGTGCTCCGCGGCCACGGCTACAACCTCGTCTGCAACGCCATTGCCACCTCCGACCTCCAGTGGCTCCTCCTCACCCTCCCCGCCAACGCCTCCTTCACCATCTTCGCCCCCACCGACGCCTCCCTCTTCGGCCTCGACATGACGCTCCCCGCTTCCTCATACACCGACACCCTCCGCCTCCACGTCGTCCCTCTCCGCCTCTCGCTCTCCAACCTCCGCTCCCTCGCCGCCGGCTCCGTCCTCCCCACTCTCCTCCCCTCCAGCGCTCTCCGCCTCGTCTCCACCCGCCCACTCTCAGTCGGCGGAGTCGACGTCGTTTTGCCCGGCCTCTTCTACTCCCGCCACGTCGCGGTCCACGGCCTCGGAGGCATCGTCAGCCTCGCCTCTCTCGTTCCCTACAGTTCCCCCTCTCCGGTTCCCGAGGTCAAGCCCATGGCCACTACTGGTGATTCCAACCGTACGGATTCTCCGGTTCCCAAGGTCGAGCCCATGGCCACTACTGATGATTCAAACCGTACGGATCTCAATCTCTCTCCGGAAATCGCACCGTCTCCGGTGACTACTGCATCTCCGTCTTCGTCTCCCACTGTAGGCCACGAGATCTCGCCGGCTTCCGTGCCAGAGGACGAAATTTCTCCGGCGGTGGCGACGGCACCGTCACAATCGCCTTTAACGGCCGATTCCGTGGTGGAGAGGGCTAGGGTTCTGTTGATGGAGATCAATGGAATTTCAGATCGTGAGAAATCGAAAGCGATCTCCGACGTCGATCAGATCTTGGCCGGCGAGTCTCAACCGTCAATGATGAAGGAGCACCCGGAGGTTGGCAATAAGCTGGAGAAATGCGGAGCGTTGGATGAGATGGCCATCGACTGCTTCGTGCCAGACGGCGCGACGGGGTTGGATCACAGCAGCGTTCACGCGTCGTTCGTGTTCTGACCTGACGGAGGCTCCTCACTCGGCCCCACCACATCCGATCGACACGTGGTAAAATCTTGACGGTCTCTGATGATCTTGTACAAAGTTTACTTTACTTACAGCTGTGATGATTTCTGAATAAAATTCACATGTTAGACAGACGTTACGCATGTACGGAATTCTAATATTTCTGTCGAATTTTATGTTTTGTTGCGGCGATTTTCAGAAAGTGGATCAATTGATACATTGAGATTTTCGAATATTGTGTAAAAAAAAAAAAAAAAAGTATTGGATATATTTGATTCGTAATTTGGGTATTCATTTTGTTTTTTCTGCTTATAACTAGTCACGAAATTAGTCTCGTATATTTTTATGCTAAAATTCTACTATACTTCGTTGTATGTGTGTCAAAATATTTAGTTGTTAGATTCTAATAATTGGTACTGAAAATCTAACAATATGATGGCGTAATACTGAAGCATAGTAAATTTGATTTATGTAGTAGCTACTTTCTTTTTCTTTTGGGGTTGGAGGTGTTTTAAATCAATGCATACTTGCAATTAGGGTCGAGTCAATTGTCATTATGTGTTAGGAATAAGGTCTCGTTTGAAAGTACGTTTAAAATGGCTGAAAAACCATTTGGTGAGTGTGTTTGTGTTCCAAAAGCACCTTAAGTGGTTTTCCATAATTCATCTGCATTTTTACTAAGGATTGGTTCCAAAAGCACTCTCAACAAAAGCATTTTCAGTCATTTAAAAGCACTTACAAAAAGCCATAAGTAAATGGTGTTAGAATTGTTGCTAAATTGCTACCATATGCTTGTCCAAATAACATTTTAGGTATTGAACTAGTTGAAATAAATAGAAAGATTTTGAATAGGGTTTGCTGAAATAGAAAGGCTTGAATGGCTTTGCTAGCATGTAAATAGTTAAGAGTATGAAAAGACTAAAAATACCCCCTTATAAACCCTTATGCAGCCTTCCTCAATCACAAGAAAATGGATAAACAACACAAGAAAATGGAGTATGATAATCTGGTGACCAATGTTGGCTACTGAATTTTATCCCAAGTCTTGAAACTCATCTCTGAAAACTAAAATTTTATTTGACAACTACTTTCAGTTTCAAAAAAAAAAGACTGAAAACCAAAAAGTAAAAGCCCAAGGCCAAAATTTGAAAACAAAAGAAAGAAGTTTTTATTTTTCATTTTATTGAAAACTGGATATAGTTAACAAACAAAATTTCAGCTTTTATTTAAAAAAAAAAGAAAACAAAAAAGAAAAACAAAATGGTTGTCAAATCTCCCTCTTCAATATGATAATGATATCAGATGTTAACCTATCACTTGAAACAATTAAGGAAGTTACAGGCATTGTAAATTAATTTGGCCTTTATTTAAGTAATTAAATTAGCCTTTATTTAACTAAGTAGTGAACAGATGACAAAGAAAAATAGAGAGGGGAATGAATTAATTAATTAATAATGAGAGGAGGAAAGAACAAATTAACCCGTACAGACGTGCAAACATAGGCCCAGCCCAAGCAAGGAGGAGGAGGAGAGCCGTGAGCCGAAAGAAATGAGGGTTAAAAAGGTCATTTTATAATTCCTTATGGGAGTAGGAGGAGTAATGAACAAAACAATTCAAAAAATAATAGTAAAATATAGGAACCGACCTTCTCTCGTTGTATATAAAGGAAACGGCAGCTTGGTTTTGTTCATTTCAAATTTTAGTTAAGTTATCGGCAGCAGCACTCGAAAGAAATGGCGAAATCAAAAGCAACACCAGAAGCAGCAGCAGCAGCAGCAGCAGGAAGAAGCAGCTCCAAGAGCAGAAAGAGTAGTCCAATTGGGACGACGACGATGGATCTCATGTTTCCCAATAGTTTCTCCGAGTTGGAAATGAAGGCGATTGAGCTTCTCGTAAAGCTCAGCACCACCACCACCAGCGGCGGCGGATCAGCAGCATCCGAGGTGTCTAAAGGCAGAGCAGCTGCTGTTCATGATGGTCATCGCGATCAGGTGTCGTTGTCGTCGTCTTCGTCGTCCAAATCCCAGAAAATTTTGTGGACTGAAGGTGTAGATCGTTTGGGGTTGGGGCAGATGAGGAAGAAAAGATTTGGATCCATTTCGGAGCTGTACGAGCTGACGGAGCCTCTTAATAATCTTAACAGGAAGAGGAAGAGGATGAGCGGACATGCATCGTCACGTTCAAGTTGAACAACATTGATAATTTATGTCTGATTTAATTTAGAGCTCGCTTGCAACTTTGAGGTGTGAATGGTGGTGGTGGTGGTGGTGGTTATATAGTACGGGGCCTATGGTTTAGTTGATTAACAATATTCGCTGAAGTCGGTAAATTATGTTATATAAAAAGTTGATTAAGAACATTCATCTTTGTAACTCATGTCGGTAAACTATGTTATATAACAAGTTGATTAACAACATTTATTTTTGCACCCGAGATCAGTGAATTAGAACATGTTTGTAGTACAGGAGGACTGAGACTCATTAAGTGTGGGGCTTTGGGAAGGTTCTCTTGTTAAACAATTGCTAATTACTCTTTAGGCAGGTTGTTTTAATCACTTTTTAAGCCTAACTATGCTGAACCCAGATCCTCTCCGGATCTCCAAAAACTGAGCCTAAGGATCAAATGATCCGAACCGTCGGATCAAATTTCAAAAGCCCAGATCATTTGATCTTTAGGCTCAGTTTTCGATGATCCGAAGAGGATTTGATCTCGAACTTCTTTTGTTCCAAAAAAAATAAAAAAAACTATGCCAAGCTTTTTGGTAGGCCCTACCTTGAAGTCATAGGTGTCGGCCAACACAACTTGATTTACAGTTCTATTGGGAGATCCATGTTGGGACGTGTCAGATAGCAAGCGGTTCGTAAATCCAGCTGGGTTGTACTATAAGATAAACCCAAAATGTTGCTATATAGCTGTGTAAGCAACAGCAAATGGTGCGGTGATATTTGATTTGCTCCAAGCCAGACTAAAACACAGAAACTTGGGTTTTGCCACAAAAAGAAACAAAAAAACTTGCGCGAGGGTATTCCCGGTTAAAAACTGTTGAAATATTCCACATCTTTGAGAAAATAAGAGTTTAAATATCTTAATCTCACTCCAACTAATACCGAAACCTTTTGTGATGACCCACACCTGATGAATTGTGCAATAGTAGTTACCAAGTTGAAAACAATATTGATATTGTTGAAAGTGGACCCTTAACCCATCTTTTCTGATAATTTGACAAAAACTAGGGTTCATGGATAAGCTGCAAAGCGGCCTGCGAGTCCAGGGTTCAACCTTGTAATCTACCAAGCTAGGTCAAATCTATGTCTAGTCCTACTGAACTTCGACATACTTGACAACGGTAACGAGGACAATAAAACACAGTAAAAATGGGGGCCGACGAAAAATAACATAGTATGATGGTACGCGCTTGTTTGTGCATAACCTCGGGAACCAACTCCAAATGACTTATAGCCTTGGCAAAAAATATACCGACAGAGAAGACGTGCGAAAAAGTGGCTTGCACATATATAAAACCTGAAATCCTGAAATTATTTACTCACTACATCATGATCTAAGTTGACAGCAGATCGAGAAGACAGTTCACAGCTTCGGAAACTTAGTAAACTCCTTCAATGCTCGAGGTGGAATACATATTCTGTCAGGTTCTGCAATTTACTTGCATCCAGTTTCTGCTCTGTAACAATAGGCTGCTTCTTCACGGTAAGCATTTGTGAAGCAGGGTCGACGTCCCAACCTTGCTGTAGTACATCTGCATACGACAACCATTTCTCAGGAGTTTGTAACATAAATGATGACGGACAGGCCTAAAGTATAAGTATGCAAATGCAATTAAAGAACCAAGTCATAGCATTTATTTTTAAACTTTTAAGTCGTTATTTATGATACAACGAGTCATCATCAAGTCCAGTCCTCGAAGACTTGGCAACTATTTCAAGCAAAACAACTGTTTTCGAAGCAAAAATAAGAAAATGAACGGAAAAATGTAGTTAATAAAGGTTCCTAAACTTCTTCTACAAGACTTTTACATCAAAATTCTCATATACCTAGGCAGGACACCTTTTCTTTTCTATTTTAATTTGCCATTCGTACACACCTTTTGTTCAGCAACTCTCAACTGGGTTTTTGATTCTTGATATCCTTTTTTTATGTTTGTAAATCTCAACAATTAATGCTCCCACTTGCTTTCAAGTAGCGGAACCTTTTTTTACAGAGACCCTACTAATTCAGGATTAATTGACTTCGAAAAGGCTCATACCTCCGAAACTGTTAAACGGTTACTTTCCCAGAGATCATTGAAGATCAGAGATAAATCTACTATCTTTTCTGATAGGCAAGCATTAAGATTTTATTTTCATTTCCTCGAAAAGGAAACTTAACCCTGAGGAATTTGGTAACAGATAAATTTGTGACAACAGAAGCTTACAAGTTGTGGCATCATCCTCACTCATCCCCAAGAAGACAGCTGTGTCTTGGATGCTTATTGTAGAATAAGCAGACTGCAGAAGCTGAAACATTTTCTTTGTGTAAATATCTGCAGGAAGTTCAGATGACAATTAATGGTGACCTTAAGTGCATAAAACGTAACAATTAGTACCCTATAAGCTCCCTCAAACACCAGAAAATAATTAATGAAATGGTCATTTGAGTATTGATCCCATCCATCAGCAATTATCAGAAAACCATAGAGATGTTAGAGCCCGTTTAGTACCCACAAAGAAAACCAAAGAAACTGACTACGTATTTAGTTATGCAAGTCATCGGCATAGACATTTTTCCTATGGCTTGAACTGAACATGACAAGATATATTGAACTGGGCAATAGTGTTCAGATTGCAAAAGTATTTATAGACATATTTCTCCACCGAAGAGAGAATACATTTCTCACTTCCAATTCCTAGATCATTACAGGAACTCTATGAAGATCAAGAAACCTCATTCTGATTGTCAGATGGCTAGCTTAGCTAAAGCATCATCCGAAAGACATAAGCACACTAAGGACAGAAGGAAGGTCTTATGGATTAAAAATGTTGCATTTTAGAGAGAACCCTACGCAAGGAAATAGAATAGGCAGCAACAATATCAACTTATAATTCCAGTTATACAAATGGCACGAAAGACTTTGGCATGAAATATTGAGTAACATGAGTTAAATAACGTTAGCGCTTTGAAAATGTAGAGATAAGTTTGTAAATTCCCACTTTTAGCAGACAATCACTAATGCAATGAAGAGGACATCCTCCTCCTAGCGCAAGGCTACCACAACAGAATCTTGATTACAACAGCGTCAATATGCATAAACGTTAAAAGTAAGACAACCAATGATACTTGAAGTCAGATTACGAGCAAAGCAGTACCAAAAATTAAGATTGAAGCAGCAAAGACTTCACAAAACTGGCAGAAATTCAGTAGACTTTTCTATCTCTTGTTAAGTTGCACAATCAAACACTGAATATTGTCCTATTTATGATCATTACACAAAATTTAGCCTCGCAAATTAGAAATCTGTAATTTAATTAACTTGTATATAAAGTTAAATTGCAATTGCTGATCACTTGTGTAAAGTCCATAGACCTCAATTTGCTAAGTTACCACCTTAGAAAGGGGAATAAGTTACCACCTTCTTGTCCTTCCCATTTCCGTTGGAAACAAATAGGGCTTGCTATTGAATGAGATCCATCCAATCTTGAATGGGTGATTGGGAATAAATCATTAGGGCTTAATGGCCATCCAATCAAAACCAATGATCTGTATTTGCAACAAGAAGCTAGCCATCCATCACCCAAGCCTCTTAAACCCAGTTTAGCGGCTATGCCCGAGCTTCTTTAGTAATCAATCATCAATGATAATGCGCAAGGTTAAGCGTGGTTTACCAATCATCAATGAGACACTATCTACAACAACCAATTCTTCAGTATTATTTGACTATTGAACAATATCACTCCTCTTTTGAATGCATATATATATTTTAAATTCTAAACATTATATTATCACACACGCACAAAACATAGAACATACTGTTTTGCGATCCAGTAAAACTTGCCTGAAAAGGCTGCAACAAGACCTTGAGCTTCCTGACTCCAGTCATATCCCCGAATAGCTTCATACACACCCCCGTAATCCCTCACCCACAACTTTTGACCAATTTTCCAAGCAGCGATAACTTCCGGGTTGATCTCTTTGACTGCAACAGGCATTGATTTCCAAAGAAACCGCGCACCATTACTGCACATCACCACCCCACAGATTAAATTCTAA
Organism: Pyracantha coccinea; assembly: GCA_028566515.2. Lineage (NCBI taxonomy): Eukaryota > Viridiplantae > Streptophyta > Magnoliopsida > Rosales > Rosaceae > Pyracantha > Pyracantha coccinea. The sequence continues at coordinate 13,327 of JAOTRO020222585.1, forward strand.
ATAACAGAAAACCCAGCATTGTAGAACAACAAACTCAGATTCAACACAGCATTCATCTCCAAATACCCAAACAATATCAATAGTAAAACCCGAAATCGTAAAACAACACGCAATCAAAACCCAGAACAGAAAAAGCACAGTAACTCTTGAAACCATCATTAGGAAAAATATATGGTAGATTGATCATTGAGCTAAAATATAACAAATTCATAAAATAGAAAAATTCAAAAACAATTTATTAGCTTTCACGAATTATATTTATCGTTCTACTCAAATTCATAAAGTTATAAACAGATTTAAAATACAGAATAAAATTAAACGAAAATTTAAAAAAAATTTAAAAAAAAACATACATATCGCCCGCGTATATGAGACCGAGAAGATGAATGGCGTAGGGCCAGTCGTCCTGAAAAGCAACGCCCTCCGCTGCGACCTGTGCAATCAGAGAGAGAGAGCGCACTACGAGTGAGAATACAAACCAAAAATATTGCGGAATATAAAAATTTGGATGGTTCAGAAGCCATATCGAACCTGAAGCATGAGTTGGTCACAGATATCGGCGATCTTTCCATACGATTTGGAGGCTAAGGCTTCCGAAAGGGGAGAGAAATCCATGGTTGCCTGTACTCGGAAGGAGAAGAACCTCTCTGAAATTTTTGTCTCTGTATGTGTCAATATTAAACCCAGAGGGCCGGGTTGGGCCGGGTTGGGCCGGGTTATAACCCAATACAAGTTTTTGGAAAAATAAAATGGAGAATAAAGCGAAAATAAGAGAAAAAACAGGGATAGTGTTATAAGTAGGCAAAAGTGAGAGCGAGAACCTTTGTTAGAGCTCGAAGTGGAATGGAAGAATGTATCACATTGTTTATTTTCGTAACTGTATCAGATAATGAATGCAGGTAAGAAGAGGGGAAGAAGATTGGTATTCACTTTCTACTACTTGTTGATCTTGTGTGTTGTAATGGTATCCCAAATTCCAATTTGGACGGTATCAGACAATGAATGCATGTAAGACGTTGGATGAAATCTTTTTTTTTTTTTTTTCCAACAAGACTTTGGATGTTATATCCCAATTTGGACGATAAATCAAATAGTAAAAATCTACGTCTTTTATTTTTCACTCAAACACAAGTAGATGCGTTGGCCTTTTGTAATACCCCGAATATTTTTTAAAACGGATGTGGATATTTATTTTATTGTTTATGTGGAGGAAAATCGAAAATAAATCAATTTATGGTTATGAAATTCAAATGGGGGAAATGTGAAATACCGCTTCCGGATTTTATTATTATTTATGTCGTATAATTTTTCATTAAGTGGATAATGATGAAAATGCCCCTAGTTAGTTAAACGAAATTATGCGAGGATGTATTTTATCCTTATATGCTTCGTCATAATTCTTGGCATATTTGGATAGAGCTCGATCCTATGAGCACGTAGGTGACAACAATTTGTGAAACAGGGTTAGAAAGAGATTTAAACGAACGAAATCAAGGGCACAATGGTCATTGACCATAAATATAGAACACTCCAAATTTGCTGGAGCTGAGATTTAGTGAAGAGAAACCACGTGTGTGGCGGTGGAGAGAAAATCTAACCAAGGGAGGGAAAAGAAACGTAGGGGAAAGGAGGGAAGGGACAAGGTGAACTGGCCAACCCGATTTCTCCATCCGATATGGTTCCTTGATTCAGTTCTATCTTCTCCGTCCAATGTTTGTTCGAGGTGGTTTTGGTGTCTATGGAAAGCTCTCGGCGAGCCCAACGTCCCCGTGGTGTTAGGTTTCTAAATTTTTAACCCAATTTTACAATTCGAAGCCACAAAGTTCCGGTTTGTCCGTGCGAGTTTCCCCCTTTACCGGTGATTTCGACAACGATTACCGTCAATCACCACCACCTATAGACTCCCCTCAACCCCAATAGTAAGGCCCAAGCATTGGTTGAGGCGTCAGAGTTCGTTTTGGCATTGAATCAAGAGCACCCATTTCTAGGGTTTCGACATATCAAGGTAGGTTTAAGGTATTTCTCAGCCGAATTGGACTTCATCCCAGGTATGAAAGTTGTTCCTTTCATTGAGCTCTATTTGTCTGTTAAATTTGGTAATTTTTAGAGTTAGTTGAAAATTGAATTTTGCGGCTGATTGAGGCGATTTCAGACATCTTCCCTGCCAAATTGGACTTCGGCCCAAGTTGTTTCTCTCATTGATACCTACCTGTATGTAAAAATTGGTAATTTTTAGAGTTGGTTGAAAAATGGGGTTTTCGTTCACCGGAATCCGCCACATGCGGCGGCGCGTGGCCAAAAGGCCGATGCTGTCTTTTTAAGCTAATTTCGATATTATGAATCCATTTTTTATATGCATTTGGTATGATTCAATTGTTTGAACCTAGTTTGTGTATGTTAGACACTTGAATGATTTAGAAAAATGGATTAAAAATGGATAGTGAACTACAAATGGCTTGATCCCGTTCGAGGGTATGTAGGCAGTCTAACAAGGATGTCAGATGCAACCACGAATTAAACGAAATAATTTTTAGTGTGGTTAATTAGAATTGTAATTAACCATTATATTTATTTTGGCCTACCTTTGTGTTTGGCTTCCGAAAGAAAAATTTGGGTTGTTACACCTTTGTTGAAAAATAGATTAATCACATCTAATCAGAGAGTGCCACGTAATTATGAGCTCAAACGAAATTACCCTTGACAACGTGAGCCGATCATAATCTCAATTCTAAAGTTAAGCAGACCAGTCCGTTGAAGAATGGCAAAAGCTCTTCGCAGCTCTTCCCGGAGAACAAACGACCTCCAAAAGCAGAGGCTCTACTGAGTTTAGTCCCAGTCCCGACTCCATGTTTATTAAGTTTAGCTCTTGCGTGCCTAAGTCCTGGACTAGGTCAACGACCTCCAAATAAATAATCAAAGTCCCACGAGAAAACTAGTAATCATAAACTTAATTCAGAAATCTCTCGTTTCTCTCAAACACCTTCTTACTTGGGCATCAAAGACCCTTTAGCAAACACATTTTTTGCACATTTTCTGGTTAATCCGTTTGGACAGAAATTTGCATCCACAATATCCATTATTTAAGTGGCTTTTTATACAAAATGGTCCTTGAGATTGTCCACCGTCAATTATGTTGATCCTTCTGGTAGAAATCTCTGTAAAATTAAAAGTATTTTTGTCCAATGAACTCATCTTGAATTGGTGATTTCTTCAATTTAACAAAGATTTTTCACAGAAAAAGCAAAATGATTCGACGGTGAACAATCTTAAAGATTACTTCTATCGATTTTAAATCTCAAAGACCAAAATAAAGAGTTATCATAGCAATCATTTTGACTAAAAAACCTTATTTAAGCTTATAGTTCAATTTAGTAGGGGTGAACATTTTCAAATGTTCGTGTGTTATATTGATGACGTGTGTAATACGGCTACAATATGTGAACCCAAAAACTAAAAAAG